>JAQJVL010000495.1:384258-650598 GCA_035578905.1 Stictocephala bisonia
TACTATTTATCTACTAATTCTGACCAACTATAATAACTTTATGTCTACAATGATAGGACCAACGATATTGAACCGTTGCACGTATATCTATCTATATTAAATTTTTATATAACGACCTTTGTAGTCACGAGTAGCTACTGATCTAAATTTAATGAAGGTTGTTTAGTTAGCTGTTTTTTACTTATATAAAACTAACAGTTAAAGAGGGTGTGATGCATAAAATTGATGTCAGACTCGGTCATGAATTTCTGGGTTTAGTCTAAAGGTCAATACTGATAACACACCTCCCTCTCTCAGAGAACATTCTTGCACACAGTGTGGATTCTTCAGTCCAGTTGCTGTTCTGTTACAGACCGCTTAAAATAAAAGAAATATTATTTTAAATTTCTTATTAATTCTTACCTTTCTTTTATTTTCAATTAACTTACCGCTGAGTAATTAAGTAAATAACCATAGCAAAGCACGGGTACTCGGCTAGTAAGTAATAAATGAATGAGAATTTCAATTGTACAATAATATTATAAGCTAACATTTATTGTATTAGCATATTATATTTATATATAAATAAATATAACAGCAATATTTATAATATTTAATATCAAAATCGACTTCGATCCCTAAAGATCATCTTCAGGTGTACAGATTCAAGAAATTAGAAAAAAAATACCTAAAAACTATTGCATTTTTAGAGTAATTATTTTAAGAGATAACAGTATGGAATTATAACTAAAGAAACATAAATGGATAAGTTTAAAATTTTTTAAACTTAATAAATTTGATTCTTTATAATAGAATCGAATATAATGTTTGAAGATCCATATTATAAAGTTTAAAAAAATCTTAACTCTATCCATATACATGGTCAGAAGCGTAGTTGGTTCAACCCCCAGCTTCATGTGTTAAAGGTTCTCAGTTCGATCCCAGTCAGAGTCAATACATTTTGAGAAGGACCACCTAATAATCACCGGCTATTCATTCGTCATTGGGCTATTAATTAATGACACTTTCTAAGGAATTCTGTGTATGTGTGTGTTTTTTTTTTTTTTTTTTTTTTTTTTTTTTTTTTTTTTTTACAGAAGTGGAAATGCATTTACGCATTCCAGGCAGAGGCCCATAGTTGTTATTATTGGTGATGTTATTGATTATAGTAGTTTGTAGATTAGACAGATTATAATCAAGATCTGTCCATCTTTTTAAGGATACATTTATGGGTTCAGACTCCAGTGATTTTCACTCTACATCACACAAACCAACACCTCCTTCATACCGCCTTCAAAACAAGAAACTTATTAAAGTGGTTTCTCAAACTCATAAAAATATTAAAACCTTTAAGGGCAAATGTAAAAGATTAAACAAATCTCTGCGTGCAAAGAAACTCTTAGGTGCAGCATCAAGCACGCCTACAAGGCCCAATTTGGTCTTGTCCAAACCTGATTGGATGGGGTTGAACGATTCACCTATTTTGCCACCACCAAAGATGGCGTTTATGCCAAGCCCACCGTAAAATCAGCTCATGGTACAAACAAACAAAACGTTCAAACTAGAATACCTTTTGATATAAGTGCTTTAACATAAGGTTTGGGGAGGCTTGGCATAGGTTCAAATTCAACACAAACGGTCGCAATAACAGAGCTAAAGGATGACTTAGAATTTTCTCCAGTTATTCCAATTGACCCACCCAAGACACCTGAGTGTAAAACGGATCACAATAGTATGAAAAATAATGAAATCCCAGAAAGTTCAGTAGAAAATAAAAGTTCTGATAGTTTATTGGAGACCAATAAAACTGACAGTCCAATGAAGAACAGACAAAATTGTACATGATTGGAGCACACTAGAAAATAAAAGATCCATTTTTAGGCAAAGAATAATTATGTTGGAAAATCAGATTTAAAACAAATTACAACTTAACAAATTACCAAAGAATTAATTACGTATATGGAACTAAAAATGACAAACTGAAAACTAGGCTATTGATACAGGAGCCATATGTTATAACATGAAAATCAAACTACACAGATAGGCTAGGTTATTGTCAAAGAACAAAAATATGGTAAATCGGTAACTCCAACTGAAAAAAGGCGCAACAAAACATTATACAGAACTAATATTAAATATAAAACCAGATATAAAAAGCAATTAACGGTAAAACGGTAACATTGAGCACGTGGCTCGAACCTTGGTTAACAAATATCTAGACAAAGCATACAAATTTAACAATGCCCTGAAAATGACAAATAAACCAGAATATTATTCAAACAAAGTATTTTCACCAAAAGGGTGATTAGATATCAGAAATTACAAAATGAACACTTACGTTTTGAGTCTCTAGCCCGACATGTCTTGAAGCCTCTCGGCGTAGAAAGTCAAATGACGGCCAACCTGACAGACAAAGGCCGGAACACGGAACGACCGAGTCCGAGCCAACGGCCACCAAAGTAAGCGAATCGCCGGGCACGAGCGGGCTCAGGCAGCCCGGCAGACCACGACGAAAAAAACGAAATGTACCGGTCAAACGACCCGGTACAATTCGAATTCCATATTCGCCCATATCTTGACGATCGGCGTCTTATGAATAAATAAATAAAAATAAATAGGAAAAAATTGCTATACTATCAGCTGTTAAAATAATTACTGTACAAATGTCTTATTTTTTAAAGTATTTTTTATAACCTCTTGAATCTGTACAGCTGAAAATGATATTTCGGAGTCGAAATCGATTTTGATTAGTAAATATTAAAAAGATTACTAAATGTTACATTTATTTATATATAAGTTTAAGCAATCAATGACTATGAATGTCAAACAATATTATCCCTAATACATTGTTATTAAATTAGAATGTATCGGTCCATCTATAGATATCCTATAATATTTCGTACCACAAAAGTTCTTGAAGGAATGCCTACTCTAAACAGACGTAAAATCGCTGAGTAAGAGCTTGAAGGTTCATTTTCCATTTAATTACCTCATCAACAAATCTATTTGTAACAAAAAGGGAAAAAACCATTCCACTACCTAAAGCACTAGCTTTTTATAGTTACATAATACATAATACATAGTTATAAACTGAGTATTAGTTGTCTTTGTTTGAATAATAATAGTAATAGAAATATAATAAATGGTTGAACATCAATCACTCAGCCACCCATCAACCTGACAGACCCATTAAAAATGACTGATGGTTGTAAACTATTCACAAACTCTCAGTGATGTTCAACAGTCTCATAAATTTCGTTGTTTATTTACTTATTTGAACGGTAAACTGTTTGTGATATATACAATTTTACAGTATGGCTTATAATACGAAATTTTAATATTAAATAATATACATGTGTTGTAATAATAACATAAGTACGGTAATCCAAAAATCATAGATAAATAATCCTTAGGTAGTTAATTTCAGTTAATTAAGAATTGTAGTAATATTGTAGTACTAATAACTATATAGTGATATAGTAGATACTAATAACGCGACAGAATTAATCAAAAGTACAAAATATTAACAACTACAACAGTGACAACGGTCTCAGCCTAACCACTGAGGATGCCACATCGTAGCATGGGTGAAACGTCTGGAACTGTATATATTGTAAATAGTCCTTTGACGCGGTTGACACCGGAAGAACTAGTTGTTAATAATGACTCCAGCCGCTTAAGCTTACGAAATAGGAAAAAGTACAAAAGGTCACAGCACTAATCAGTATATGTAGATGTTGAAACAGCCTGGTTTGATAGTCTTGATCCGATTTAAGAACTTGTATACATATACTACTCATCGCAACCATTAGTAATCAACCCTCTATGAAGACACATCGGTATTATTACATGTGTAATGACTCGAACAATTCTACATCAGCTCTCATCAGACGAGGAATACTACTGTGGTAGCTGGATAGTGATGGCATGGCATGCCTGCAGAATCCTGCGATCGAGTGGTGCCGGGAATCCGAAATTCAACAAGAAGCAGTATATCTGGGCGTTCCATGACCCAACTGATTAGCTTGTGTAGAAACAGAACATCAGCAATCCCCCTCTAGTCTTCAGTAGTGGGAGACCCAAGGTACTTCTAAGATCGTCGACCGGCAAATAAAGGTGACGATATCCAATCCGTAAGCCAACTATTCTTATCAGGCAGATCTGGATCTGCGCTAAGGCTGCAATAAAACCAGTCTAGTAACGGCTCCAAACTACTGAAGAGCACTCAATGATCGGGCGTATTATATTTTTGAAGAGTGTGGCAATAGTTTATGGAGACTGGAAGTCCTTTGCTGTTCGGAATGTGAGTCCCATTAAGGAGTTAGCCCTATTGCATATGTTTAATATATGATTGCACAGATTTAGATTACTGGACATGACAATGCCAAGCTCCCTGATCTGATATCTACTATGATCAGTGTAGAACCGGGAGGCCATAGTTATAGAGTATAGGAGATGCGGATCTAACGTAGGTAATAATAGTGCCTTTCTTGGCCTCCAAGTCTATAATGTTTGAATGTCACCGGCGATAATAGAGTTCAAGGTTCACTGTATTACTGAACAATCATTCACGCAGGTCATTTCAAAAAATATCTTGATGTCGTCAGCAAACATGAGATATGTAATAGTTCAAAATAGTGTTACAAAAATAGTAAAACAAAAATAGTGTTACGACATTAAAGAAAATATAAAATTAAAACAATTTCCTAAACAGTTTAAACACTATAATAGATTTTGTTATACGGGATTGGCCTTACCACAGGACATGTCTTTTTGTCATCAAATGATCCAAATTACCAGGGACAGGTCACGTAAGCTTGGTTAAATGCAAGCTGTGATCATGTTCAGATATATGTTATTGACCCTACCACAAGACACGTCGTGCTGTCGTCAAACAATTAATTCCATTTACTAGTATATGGTCCGTAAGCTTGTTTACAGGCAATATTGATCATGTGTGGATTACGTTATTAACTTACCACAGTACATGTAATACTGTTAGGAAACTATCCTAACTACTAGTAACATCAAAGGAGTGGTCTTACCACAGGACACGTCGTGTTGTTCTCAAATGATCCTATTTACTAGTGACATGTCACGTAAGTTTGGTTAAAAGCAAGTATTGGCGTGAATTGATCACAAATACACGCTAATGCTGTTGCAGTGCCACAGGACAAGTCATGTTATCATCAAACGATATTATTTGCATGTAACACATCATGACACTCCAAAAACTTGATGTTACGGTGATGTGACAACATTACATGAAAAACAAATCTTGAGGTGGTTCTGGAGTTGTTGACTTACAACTCATACATGAGTCTCAAAGACAACACCACATACATGTCAGGCAATCCATCACTCAACATAACTCTCTGAAGATTCTAAGGACAAGGAAAATTATAACTTGTATTTTATTTTCTTCAGAGATGATGTGTCTTTTCTACAATTAATCTTAAGTCATTAGCAATCAGTGTTCGTAATATAAAAATTGCAGGGTGTAATGGATATTATTAAATTTACCAAAAGTAGCATGTCTATTTTATCTCTATTCCAGTTATTTTCACATTCATAGATCTGGAACCTTTTCCAGATAATTTATATTTAATTATCTCAGGGGAAGGGAGATAAAATAATTTGAGGGAGGGAGTTATGTGAATATTTGGGAGGAACAACCAGAATCAGTTAATTTTTCACTGGATTTATATGCAGTCCAATTTTATTGATACGATTTAATGAAAGAGGGTTGCTAGAGTTAAGCGTTTTTCAATCCTGTTAAAGGCTTTTTATCGCAATCCTCCCTTGCATAACCGATGTAAACATCTTAAGGAAACGTTTAGCCTGAAATATGTTAACTGTGCTTGTAATAAGTATTCTTTTGTTCATAAACTCAAGTTAGTATTAAAATAGGATAAATAATTTATAATATTTATTAACGATTCTTGGTAATAGCCGGTCGGATGCTGTTTGATTTAAGTTTTCAATCCATAGATAATTATATAGGATTTAAATTACAATATAAACAAGTTTTATTGTTTTAATTCTTTAAATTCAAAAGGTTTTATATGAAAAAGTAATAAAGTTATTACATGAAACGTGGTGACCTAGTACTTACTATATTTAGTTGTATGACGTTTGATGGAATAAGGCTTTATTATTATGTAAAAATGTAATAAATGTTTTTCAGGCATAGCGATGATTAAAACTTAATTAATAGTTTTAATTGTTTACTAGTCCCCATATTCATGAGTATAAGCCAATAGCAATACTGTTGAAGCTAAAAATAATATATGCAAACTGCTTCGCTTCAAGGAACCTTCTACCAAATGAAATTTAGTAGCGGAAAATTCAATTGACGTTCACAGAGAAAATTACGTCACTTCCAGTAGATCATCTCCTTAAGTCTATTCTCTCAACATCCGTTGATATTGTGGCATTTCCTTCCTCCATCACCAACCCAATACCTATGCTTTTGGATATATATTCCCTTCCCCTCATACATAATCTTGAAATGAAATGGAAAACCCATCTTATACGTCATTGATACAAATGGCAAGGCTAACCTTCCCACGTAACAACTAAATTTATTAATACATTTTAATAACTTTTAAGTGTAAGGATAATAAATAGGAATAAGTTGAACTGTTTGAATTATGTGTCACCCTTTATACCAGGATTTAAATGCACCTATAAATAAATTTGAATATACTTTAATTACTATACCATAATTTAGAGAACAGCTTTGGATGTATGAAGCCAAATATAATAGTTATTCAAGGTAAAGCAAAGTTTTCATGAAAAATGGGTTGTTAACAGTAACTTTTTATTATGATAGTATATTTTTTAATGTTAAAATATTCAAGAATGTACGTGTACATAATTAAAGTATATATGACCACCCATACACGTACAGTGGTAATGACCCACCCGACCACCCATACACGTACAGTGGTAATGACCCACCCGCCCACCCATACACATACAGTGGTAATGACCCACCCGACCACCCATACACGTACAGTGGTAATGACCCACCCGACCACCCATACACGTACAGTGGTAATGACCCACCCGACCACCCATACACATACAGTCGTAATGATTTAATTATCACACGCACACACAGTGATACTGACCCACCCACCCATACACAGACAGTGGTACTGTCCCCCCCCAAACACACACAGTGATACTGACCCACCCACCTATACACAGACAGTGGTACTGACCTACCTGCTGATCCATACACGGACTGCTGTACTGACCTACTCCCACCCATACACAGACTAGTACTGACCCACCCGCCCAACCATACACGAACTGTAGTACTGACCCACTTGCTCAGCCTTACACGGACTGAGGTACTGACCCATCTGCCGATCCATACACGGACTGTGGTAGTAACCTACCACCATCCATACACGGACTGTAGTACTGATGGTGACAGTCCCAATAATTACTACACCTAAATCCTTCTAACTTCTAATCGGTTCATATAATTTTATATATACATACACACGCGCGTGCGCTCACACACACACACACACGCGCACACGTGCGTGCGCACACACACACACACACACACACACACACACACACACACACACACACACACACACACACACACACACACACACACACACACACACACACACACTAGGGGATACCCCTGCACGCTTTGCATGCCAGCCCCAACTCTCACTACACTCGATACACCTCGGTCGGCATGTGACTTTTGACTGCAAATAATAGTGGATTAACTATATAACATAAAAATCACAATATTAAACTTATTTACAGCATCTCGCCCACACTACTTACACATGTATTGACCCACCCACCCACCCTTACACCTACAGTAGTATTGACCCACCCACCCACCCATACACGTACAGTGGTAATGACCCACACGCCCACCCATACACGTACAGTGGTAATGACCCACCCACCAACCAATACACGTACAGTGGTAACAACCCACCCGCCGACCCATACACGTACAGTGGTAATGACCCACACGTCCACCCATACACGTACAGTGGTAATGACCCACACGCCGACCCATACACGTACAGTTCGTAATGAAACAGTACGTGTATGAAGTGTACAGCATCTCGCCCACACTACTTACACATGTATTGACCCACCCACCCACCCTTACACCTACAGTAGTATTGACCCACCCGCCCACCCATACACGTACCTACCACTGTACCACTGTACCACTATCAATAATAGTACGTGTATGGGTGGGCAGGTGGGTCAATACCATAGTACGTGTATGGGTGGGCGGGTGGGTCAATAATAGTACGTGTATGGGTGGGCGGGTGAGTCAATGCCACAGTACGATAAAGAACAACATACTGTAGGTACTTTACTTTTCCCATTATTGCATGCATAAATTCTAACCCACCAGCCCAACCATACATGCGCTGTGATATTGACCCACAAGCCCAACCATACATGCACTGTGATATTGACCCACAAGCCCAACCATACATGCACTGTGATATTGACCCACCCACCCACCAATACACACACTGTGGTATTGACCAACCCACCCACCCATACACGCACTGTGGTATTGACCCACAAGCCCAACCATACATGCACTGTGATATTGATGCACCCACCCACCAATACACACACGGTGGTATTGACCAACCCACCCACCCATATTACACGCACTGTCAATACACGCACTGTGTTATTGACACACTCACCCACCCATACACGCACTGTGGTATCAATACCACTGTACGTGTACGGGTGGGCCGGTGGGTCAATACTACTGTATGTGTATGGACGGGTGGGTGGGTCAATACTACTGTACTTGTATGGGCGGGCGAGTGGGTCAATACTACTGTACGTGTATGGGCGGGCGGGTGGGTCTGTACTACTGTATGTGTAAGGGCGGGCGGGTGGGTCAATACTACTATATGTGTAGGGGTGGGTGGGTGTGTCAATACTTCTGTACGTGTATGGGCGGGCGGGTGGGTTAATACCACTATAACATTTAGAATTAGGGTCGTCTGTTACAGTTCTCTCAATACTCAACTGCTTGGTTTGTCACTATCAATCCGTCTGTTATTAATTACTGTATATTGATAACACTTTACCTATGTCATAATTTTGTTAATGACCAAAGGCCACAATCAGTCACAGGACAGTGGTAATGACCCACCACTGTACAGTGGTAATTATCAAACACCACTGTATATGTATGGGTGGGTGGGTGGGTCATCACCAATCTTTTCTGTACGTGTATGGGTGGGTGGGTGGGTCATCACTACTGCACGTGTATGGGCGGGCGGGTGGGACATCACCACTGTACGTGTATGGGTGGGTGGGTGGGTCATCACTACTGCACGTGTATGGGTGGGCGGGTGGGTCATCACCATTTTACTCTCTCTTCCCTCCTTGTCCACCGGTGTGATTTTCAGCAGCTGCCACACACGGTTACAGGTAAACATTTCTTCACTTTTCACGCTTACTCGTGTGACCCACCCATACATCACCACTGTATATGTATGGGTGGGTGGGTGGGTCATCACCAATCTTCTCTGTACGTGTATGGGAGGGTGGGAGGGTAATCTTCTCCGTACGTGTATGGGAGGGTGGGAGGGTCATCTCCACTGTATGTGTATTGGAGGGTGGAGGGTCAAGAATTTGTTAAAATTATGATTGCTGTCCAATATACAGCTCAACATTTTAAATTAACATAACATAACAATACACACATTGTTTTTATCCATGTGCATTCGTTAGGAGTAAGTATATGAAAAACATATAACAATCAATACAACATTAATTTATTCCGATTATCCCTCAAATTAATGAAAAACATGTTGATAGCCTAGAAAATATTAAATATGTTGGAGTATTGCAAGTTTGTATGAATGAAATTTCTCTAAAACAAAATCATTTTTGGTTGATAGATTTGCTTAAAATATTTTAGCTCAGTTGTCAGAAATATTCTCTATGATTCAAGTTTACTTTGTGTTGAAGGGAAAGAGTCTACAAAATGACGTATATCAGCCATTCCATAAAAGCCTATATACAATTGCACAAGTCCTTCGTAAACAGCAATATTTTATGTGTAACTATTTAATTAAATGATATTCTAGGCTAACTATCACCATCACTAACTATAATCCCATCAAAAACTCATTTACAAACGAACTACACATTTTTAAATATTGTAAATTTAGTCTAAAGTATCGCAACACATTCTATAACTGACTTTTAAAAATGTTAATCTAAATAAATAAAATAAATCAAGGGCGTTTCTTTTAAAAGGCAACCCATGATTTGAAATAAAAATGACAAACAAAACATATATCTATAACACATTTTATTATTATTAACATTGATTCCTACTATTTACATGATTTTAATGACATTTTTTATATTTTAAAACAAACGATTTCTTTTTAAAATATCCTGCACAATAAAGACTCTGTGGCCTTCGCTCAAAAACATGTTTCTAACCTCAACTTAATGACAATGCTCGAAACCCAAATAAAGTGAACAACAATGCAACAATGTAAATCAGCTGATAGCCAAAGAAGAAAAAGAACCAGGGCTACCAACCTATGAACTTGTAATTGTCTTAAACTTTTATTTTCTGTACTTGTAAATAGTGTTGCGTTTTAAAAGAAACACCCTATACAAAGGTAAGATATTTATTTATTTACAAAGGTAAGATAATTTATTTAATAGAAATATCTTTTTTATAACGATATACTTTCCAGTGAATAGTGAATTAGTGAAAAGCTATAATCCAGTGAACGGAGTTTAGGGAGGTACAACATAAGTAATAAAAACTAAACTCTCGTTGTTGCATGAAAAAGGAGTTGCACAATCACCGTGGTGGATTCCTCTAATCCAATTAACTTTTACGGAGTGAAACAATATATTATTTCCATTTTCCTACTTACTTGCTTAATCAATTGTTAGTATGATGACACTTTATCAACTTTTCAATTGCAAAATTTTGATTATAGAGAATTACAACAGTACAACTAGTTTATATTTGAAATGTAACACTTTTGAATTATCTACAGATAGTGAACTTAAATTAGACTGCATCTAACAGATTATAATAAAAATCGTTAATAAATACAAATTATTTAGTCTAATCAAACACTGACTTAAGTTTATGAACAAAATATGTTCATTACAAGAAAGGTTAACAAAGTTCAGACTAAAAGTTCCCTTAAAATGTTTACATCGGGTATGCAAAAGGGTGTTGCTATAAAAAGCCTATTACAGGATTGAAACACGCTTTACTCTGGCAACACTCTCAATAAAATGGATCAATGTACATTACACTAAACCGTCTCAATAAAACTGGACTGGATGTAAATCCGATGAAAAAGAAACTGATTCCGATTATCGCTCCCAATTGTTAGCATCATCCTGAGTGCGATTAATGAATAAGAAATCAAATAAAAAGAATTTATCTTTCAGAGTGGAAGAGCAACGATATGTTTTACCAATGGAAAATGTAAGTCTTCTTTTTAAGGAGATGTCGATCTCCCCTTTAACGTAACTCCACTCATTCCCCATATTCTATTTATCTGTGAGTGCTGCATTCAAAGTGAGATGTAATAATGGATAGAGTTGGTTCGCTAACAATCTGTAAATAACAATTAGACAAACTGAAATTGAAAACTTAATTCTTTACTGCAGGGTGTCCTCACTAATCGATTCTTTTATGTACTTAGCCTTAGCATAAACAAATTTGAATAATTTGTATAAACAATTAAGTTAAATATTTTTACATGTCCAAATCCATTAAATATATTTTATTATATTATAAAATAATGTTTAATATATCAAGATAAAAAATTTAATATATGATCTATAATATATATATATATATATATATATATTTTATTGCGCAAAATTATTCTTAGATACAAGTTGTATTTTTTGTTATTGTGAAATGACAATACTTAGCAATCTATAAGAATTGAATGCCAAAATCGATTTACTTATTTATTTAATTTGTTTTCATCCATTTAAAGTTACAAAATCAGAAATACAGTAAAAATAGTCGTCCCACTAGCTAGGGCTAATTAAGGGGGAAATCTTAATAAGACTGGTACATTTATATTTCTTATGATATGAATAATACAGTAATTCACCAGTTACCAAAGTATACACTATTTTCCACACTGCTCCATATTATATTTACAAAAATAAAAAAATAGATAACATTAGATAAAAATAATTATATATCTCCTTGGGTCACCATTAGTTGCACAGTAGATAAAGTTTATATCAAATCTTTAAAATAAACTTATATTATCTTCATTAACAGTTTAGCAATTAGAAAATGAAACATTATTTCAAAAATTGCTCTATAACACTGTTAAATAAGCTTTCATTCTTCAACGATTCAATATTAACACTATAATGAACACTCTGTTAAAAGCTTTGAAAGCAAACATGTAATATAATTAAGAATGGTCTATGTTTTGAATACTGTAAAGAGATCCCTTTCTTTATTTATTGTTATTCTATTATTCTTTATTTACATAAAAATAACTAGATTACTTTTAAAAGTTAAAATAAAGTTCAAAACCTGCTCGTTCCCGATTCTCATCCATGAACTTCTATTGGATGAACTTGAGCAAAGTATAGAAAGTTTTTATAGTTCAAGAACGACAACATATTTCTTAAATAATAAAACTTCTTTTTTTCCTTTATAGAAACATGTAGTTTCTAATAGTATTTAATTTTAATATGCCCATCGATAGTGTTGATGTAGAGGATACGTTAAACTAATTAAAACTGTGCAAAGCAACATTAAAATCTTTTCAAATTACAAACTATTTTTGTAGTTTTTGGCTCATCAATTACTACAATGTTTATTTGATTACACCTCTTTAGGATTGTTTTAGTACACCTATTAATTTTAGTCCAAATTTTTATATGCCTTACCTAAACTGCGTCGTATTAAGTATGAGAAACACTAATATCATTAAAAGATGTTTCTTAATGATAATGTCAACATATAAATTAGAAATGTAATTGTTGACAATACTGTAAACGCCGCTGCTTACTGCCTTAGCTTGTCTTCAGTAGGAACCATGTTGTTGGTTCTAGAAACAGCCTTAACCTAATCAACATTTTACTTCCGATACCAATTATTTCCACTTATTTTAAAACACTGCTAAATGGCTCACAAATATTTCCAGGTCGATTTCCTTTACCAGGAAAATAAAAAAATATGTCATCGGCAAAATTTTAAACTTAACCATCACGATTTTCAACTTTCAGACTTGTACGACTTTATATAACAGGCAATTTTCAAAAACTGTAGCGAGTATTGGTAAAGCTGCAACATGAATAAGATTTTAATAACGATGTATTAATGTGTAGATAATAAACTATAGGAATATTTAGATTTAAAAAGTGTGGACTTATTATTACATTTCCTCCTTTGACCTCAACAGGACCTGTAAACTGTTAACTAGACTACAATCAATTATTTTGTTCAAAGTAAACAGAATTCTATTGTTTAAATGCTAAAAAATATTACAGTTACAGGGATCAAGGACCACAGAATCAAAAGTGCCAGTAATATTTATATTCATTCTCATATTTCCAGTATTATCTCTATTTTTGTACAGTACAATACCACTGAACGTGTATGAGCTGTCGGGTGGTTCAGTACCACTGTACGTGTATTAGTGGGCGGGTGGGTCATCACCACTGTACGGTACCAATGGTACTAGACTACCTTACATACTGTTTAGTAAAAAGTTTTGTTTATTTTCATGTCGAACAAAATTCCAATGTTTGGCTACAGAATTTCCAAACTACCTGTATATGTATACTGCACTGTGCGCGGCTAATGTTTTTAGGACAGTCTTTTGACAGTCTTTATTTTGTCGTCTTTTTACATAAGACATCAACACAACATATAGATAAAATAACGTATTTTGTTTTGAGTATGAGTTAAATGCTGAGAACTCTATTAAACTCCAAGATATAAGTACTACCATGAAGGGGGGGGGGCATAATTTCAGGCCAGGCTTAGTTCAGTTCAGGCGGAGTTTGCAGCCAAAAGGCATCAGTCCGGTGTTGTCGTATGATCTCCATTGCGTTGCCTAGCAACTCAGCCATAAGCAGACTGTTGCTGTTTTATTGCCCATTAAATCTTCATATTGCCGCTTCTATGGCTATATCTTAGCTTGTTGTTTGTTGCTAGTCCCAAAGGTCAAATGAGGCTATCTCATCTAATTTTATGGCTGAAAATATTAATTATGTGGTGTCTCATGTTACAGTACACAGAATTATTAATGTACCCTTTAGTTTTCATGTATTATGTTATTTTTTTCATTAATTGCAGTTTCATTCATTAATATTTTATTTAGAATAATTTTAGAACCTTTTATTAACAAGTTTATTTTTTACCATGTGCATGTATTTATTATATGTTTATAACATTTAACGTTCTTTTAGTTTTAATGTTATTCTATAAATATTTCCATTATCAATGATTCAAATTCTATATGGCTATACAAAATGTCTTACATTTCAGAGATAACTATGTATTGCAACAGATACAAAAATAAACATCGGTCTCTTTCCTATCCCCAAAGTTACCGCCTTCAGTGGCCTTTATGTAGAGATTACAACTAATCTATATCTTTATTAACACGTATCAATAGTTACTTTGTTTTTCTTTAAGATTTAGATGGGTAAGGGAAGGAAGGAACGACAATATATTAACCCTGCCATCGGTCAGAGAAATAACTCGACACACTAACTCAACACGTATTCAGCACACTACTGGATACGACCTCTGTTTCTTCTGAAGTATTGCGTAGTTTGTGTATGATTTTGACTTTTCCCTTCTCAACTGCTTCAATCTTTACCATTAAATATTTCCATATAAGACAAAATCCGGTCATGCCATATGTAATAACATATTATGCAACAGGTTGAAGTTTTTGTCATTTTAAGAGTTGTTTCTTAAATTTAAAATATGTTTACATAGTTCTATTTTATTTAACCTGTAAATTATATATTTTTAGTTCAATTTAATTGTATAGAAATATGGAACAATAATTTTAAATAATTGTTTCTATCCATATCGTTTATGTTTGGTGTCATGACTGAATAAACCATAGCATCAAGTATGACAGACTTTCGGAGGATGACCAATAAAATGTTACTAAAATCAATGGTGTCCGATTTTAATAATTACTAAAGTTGCGTTGTTTATTAATGACTATCCAAAGAAAGTAGAAATAATTTAATTACTATGTTTATCACACCTCCATCTATTTATTGAGGCAAAATACTTTTATCTTAATCATTAGAATATTAATTAATACATAAAATAAGATATAAGAATATGAACATAAGTCAATAGAATTTTCTACTTGGACAATTCTAATTTAATACTCATATCAGTAAAAGTTATTTGTGAGTTATTAAGTGATTATTTACTAACAATTTACGTGACGGAAAAATTAATATATTTCCTTAAATATGTATATATTGAAACTTTGAACCTTTACAAGTGTCAACATCCAATCCTTGCCATGGAATTTTGACTCGGTTAAGAAAAAAATTAAGTGATGCATATACACATCTTCTCATTTTTTTAACTTGATTTGAAAAAGTTAAGAAAGTGGGGTGACTCATACAACGTTTTGCGACTACTTTTCATTCAGGTGTGGTAAAGATTTAGTGGAGATCCAATAAACTCTGAACAACAATTCAGGAACAAACAAAAAACAGTGTTTGTTGTACTTCCAAATAGTGTCTGCAGTTGCTGTGTTACCAAGTCCACCATTTGTCATTAGATTTATGTAGATTGTGGCTGTGGGTGGCATGTGGGACTTTCTATCATCAGACACAGAGATTCCTGTAGGCAGTGTGTGAGGAAGGCAGTGTCTGAAGGTGTTTTGTTTGTAAATCCGCCATTTGTTACGAGAGATAAGTGAGATTGTGGCCATGGGTGACATGTGGGGCATTGTATAATCAGAGACAAGACCGAGTCAGTGGAAGGCTGTGTCTGTAGGTTTTGTATTTGAAAATCCACCATTTGTCACTAGAGTTATGTAGTATTGTGGCTGTGGGTGGCATGTGGGACTTTATATCATCATAGATAACACATAAATTCCTGGAAGCAGAGAAATTAAATATCTGTAGTAGGTGTTGTGTTTGTAAATTCACTATCTGTCCTTAAAGGTGTGTAGGAATGTGGCTGTAGGCATGTGGAGCGTTCTATCATCAGAGACAACACAGAGATTTCTAGAGGCAAAGAAAGCCAGTCTCATTTCTCCAGACTCAGGTTAAGACAAAGACAAATAGGACACTTTGTAGCTACACAAATCTTAAAATAATGCTAGTATATTTTAACATCACAACTATTTTAGGTTAATTTTATTCATACCTTTTTGTAAGATTTAATTTGTATTCAGCTATTTTATTTGTTGATTTTGAAGGCAATCATTTCGTTATTTGTGAATAATTACTTCTTCAAAATAAATTTAAATTATCTCCCCTGAAATATAAACGGGTTGTTAAAGACTCCAATATATTAACACGTTTTAGTGATTGCTTAATTCATTGTTCACAAACCAATCAAATTGAAGAGGGTTTTTTCACGAAACACTGTAATCAATTACGCACAAACATGGAGTTAGTCGCCTCTAATCGCCACTTGTATCTGTTAAATAAACTGTTAAAGATATTTTTAAACACTGTTATAAATACTTAATATGTATAGATTTGGCCATTAAATATTTCATTGTAAATTTCAATGAAGCACTTTTTACGTGAAAGTCTAATTCTGTTTTTTTTTTTTTTTTTTTTGTTTTTTTTTTTTTTTGTTTTTTTATCTCGAATTTCAGGCTGTTGTCACCAATATATAAATCCATTTTAGGCCAGTCAAAATTTGTTATCGTAACATTCGATACTCCTATTCGGAAATATATTTAAGATCAGAAATGTTATGAAACTTAAGTCAATGTCACAATCCCATTATATCATACATTATACTGTACGTAAGAAATATATGACAACTGTCCGATGTAAATTTTGCTTCAAAATATGCTTTTATAATAAATATATTTAGTTTTCGAAATTTGTTAATGATGGAGTTAATGATGAGGGAGACAAAGGTAGTTGGACATTTGCCATCAAAACGTGAAAATTACCAATCACGACGTTTCGATTTGGTAAAACCCAAACCTTTTTCAAGTGCTAAAAACTAAATTACATCTACACAAACATGTTATAAAACTACGTTCTTAAACTAGTCAACTTTAATTTTATCAGCTGAGATTAGGGCTAAGAACTCGTGGGGAAAGAACGTGTTTTCCACCCACTGACGCACTCATCCACCCTTACACGGACATGGTATTTGTACAGCATGGATTTATTCACATCTGACTGTAGGGCTCCATCTCAATACCATAGTAAAGGTAAGGTTGGATGGGTGGGTCATTACCATTGTCTGTGTATGAATTGTGGTCACGGTTTATTTTCCTAAAGTGATAGGGCTGCATTCATTACTTCACTTACAAAATCGTATTTGCATTGTTATATTTTGTAAATCTTGTATACATGTACGAGATTTATAAAATAGTTTAAGATTATACACTGGTACAGAAAAAATACCACTGTACGTATATAGACGGGTGGGTGGAACAATACCACTGCACGTGTAATTTCAATACTAAAGCATTATTTTCTTTAGCATGCTGAAATAATGGTTTGAGGCTTTTACAATCTCTTACACATAAACTGTTTTATTTGACCTACTACTTCAAGCTTTAAAAATGTACTATAAAGTAATAGCCAACTTTAACAACTTTTACTTGATAAAGACCATAAAACTTTTACAGGATATAACATTGAAGTCATGTTAATTATTCAGGAGTCACTGAGATTAGATATGGCTAATGTCTATATGTAGGTATATGGAACATGATTGCACCTCATAGTAGGAGACCGAAGGTGATTACTATGTTCTTCATCGTGCACATCTTTGTCATAAGAAGGATGTGTACATTGATGGTCATGAGCTTGAATCTTTGCGTAATCAAAATCGTTATCAAACCTCAAGAACATTTCTCTCCTCCCCCTCCCCCCACCTGATATGGACTCTTCATCAAATTATTAATGCAATATTATGGGTCTGTTGTAGGATGCGCTCGGAGCCAGGTGTAGGAGTGGGGGCAGTTCATGTGGAGGCGGCCAGTACAGGTTGTTGCTGGGGCCCCCAAGATGGCAAACTTGCCGCCTCCCAACCAGATACGGACTCTTCATCGGTAAGTATTAGATAAATAATCCAAATAATATTGTCCTTGATGAGCTCAAAATCAATTCTTTATGAAATGAAAAATTTACTCTGTACTCATTTATCAACATAAGTAACTGGACAATTTAGAAAATCTCTAAAGTTATTTAAATAACAAAATACATACTATTTTAAGAAAAGGAGGGTATGATATGATTTTAACCTCACTCTGTCCATTATCTATGGACTGTTGATCTGTGAAGATAAATTATTCATACAGAGTAAGGGGAGTGAACTAGAGCATTACAAGCTATTGCGGATAAATATTTCAGTTAAGGGCTGTATGATGCGCGGCCACTCGAGTGGCTCGCGTCCGCGACTGCTCAGACGCCAGGCTAGCCACAGGTGTTGCTAGGTCCGGCGTCTGCAGTGGCTAGAGCAGGCGTCTGCAGTGGCTAGGGTAGACGTATGTTATAAAGTTTCTTCACTTTCAGAATTTCGTCAAGTGAAGAAGACGAGATAATTCTTCTACTTCTACTAAAGCGTCGTAAACGTAGGCGGAAAAAGCATTAGAGTCCATCCGTTACTCAAAGGAAGGCCTTCAAAAGGAGTTTTTTCACACTATATGATGACTTTACAGAGGACAATATGAAGTTTTTTCGGATATTTCAGGATGAAGAAACGCTCCAAAAATAATTACAGACTTTCAAGGGCCCGAAGACACATAGAGTGTACATTCGGAATGCTAGCGAACAAGTGGCGTATTTTTCACAGGCCATTAAAGGTGGACCCAAAACTAGCAAACCTCATTATTAAGACATGCTGCACTCCACAATTACGTGATGGATCGTTCAATGACACTCTACTTGTTGAAGGATTTTATGATCTGGTGGCCAACCCCAGGAGGAAAGGTAGCCAACGCAGTGAGACAACAGTTCATGGACTACTTCATGAGCCCGGAAGGAAGTTTGTCGTGGCAATTAAACAAGATTGGGAGCTAGGTGAACAGGAGCATGAAGAAAAATTCTACAATCACAGCCAGTGGAGTGCGAATAAATTCATGTAAATAGTCTTTTGAATTGATATTTTTTGTGATTTTTATAAATAAAAGTGGGTGAGCTTTATTTTGTTTGTTTGTTCTGCAAGTTTTACCTTTAGAATTAGTTTCTACAGAATGTAAATAAAAACCCCTTAAGGATTTTAAGGACTGATAGTACACATCGTTTAAAGAAAGATATGTCCAAAAATTTGTCGTTTAGCCGCTAGCAACAATTTTGTTTTTCCATTTTAAAACTTTAGTTCAATAATGGATTGTTGTATTTAGTTCATATTCGGCTTGAATATACTTGACACAAATATCTAACTAAATTTAAAAAATGTTTTTTTCCAATGGGTTTTTTCAAAATAGCGACAACTATTTTTTTTAATCGGTTAGAAAACTAGAGTTAGATACATTTTTGTCTATGCTTGTTTAGGGTAGTATAAACAAAAACTCATCACGATCACGATTCACTATCTTCATCTCAGTCTCAAAGTCCTGACGTCACAGATCGATTGGCCACCGGCTTTCTCAAATTAAGGAGGCGCCAGAGTCTGAAGCTGAAATCTCAAAACGATGCCTGTAGTATTTGCTTGGAGCAGGGGTCGGGAAAACGTTTCGCTTGTGAACGGGGATATTCTTCCTGTTCACAAGCGCAGAGGGGGGGAGGGGTGGCTTTACATACTACGTTTATATACATACAATTTCAGATTTATGTTTTTCCTTATTTTCAAGATATTTTCCTTATTAAGTTTCAAAAACTACATCTAATAACCTATTAATGGCTTCTATAATTCCTTCTTAAAAATCGTATTAGTTAATTTAATTGAAGTTTTAATTACTTTTGCTTGTGGTACAGTATATCCAAATAGGCCTACAATGACACAATTTGAATCAGTCAAGCCTACCACTGATATAGGAACAATCACATAGATAACTATTTATCTTGATATAAAATATAATTGAGTTTGGATGCTTTACAGGAGGGTTTTCAAACAAATTTTGTATAACGGCCTGAGGTTTTTCATGAGGTATATTTTTTGTAATGATGATCATGGTGTTTGTTACAGGTTTTTAGGGATCCAGTACACTTGTTAAAGTGAAATATGTATCTGTTCCTTGTAAGCATTACTTTGTGCCTCTCTTTTTACATTAAATTTCACAGACCTTCTGAAAAAAATCAACTATCAATTTAAAAAATGTAATTGTTTTTTTACTGAATTTTTGGGAAATCATGTTTGATTTGGAGAAAAAAATAACCTATCCCTTATTTTCTTTCATTTCACAAAGAGGCAATTTACAAACTCTATAAAAATACTCCACTTTGTTAAAAACGATCTTAATAGTATAATGTATCAAACAAAATAAGGTAAATCGAACTTATCATTGAAACACCCTAGTTATGTAGGGATGAGTGGATATAGATTGGGGGTGAACGATTGTAACCACAAGTAAGATCAACTCATACTTAGAAAGTGTTATTTATTTACATCCTAACAGCTAGTGTATTCAAGAAGTGTGGAATCCGAACCACGTGAGTTTGTACAAACGAATATCAATAGAGATTAGCTTAGTTTGAGGCGTTAAAGTTACATACATCCTGCAAACAAGATAACATTTTAATGATCGTATTTAACATGAACGGTAATAGTCTCAATAGCATACCACAATACAAGTCACTTGATCAATGAAGATTAGATGATACAAAACTGCTACAAATAAAAAATTGCTATGAGATCCTCACTACCCTCATCATTGAAAAGTCAACCAGCCTTTACCATTATGTATTTCCTTTACGGTTGAAACTATAAAATGTTTTGACCTGTTACAAAAGTATTTAGACGCATATTTTAAAACTATAATGAGAATATTCTCAGATATGAGGCGCCGACACAACTTTGTGGGAATTTTAAGGTGAAGTGTATGATCATAGGAGTGTAGGATGACCTGTGTAGTTTTTTTATTGAGTTTTACTTGAGTGCAGTAAGGGATATTTATTAATAGCCCAATAACCAGGGCAACCGAGGGACTAACAGCTTTATGTGGAATCCGAATCACGTAGTATTTTGTGATTTTCAGCTGATTGACAAGCCCAATACTCAATCACCTCCTCCACTCAACATCCCGAAACTGACTTCTACCCAACAATGAACCCATAAGACTAGACTACTAGTAAAATAGTGTCCATGCCGATAGAAACCATTGAGCGACAGCCAAGTCGGTATTAAGAAAGTGGAGCAGAGAACCTATCGTCTACAATCTCCTCAACCCTTTGTCCCCAAGTAGCAGGGTTACACAACACTTTTGACTAGTGCCGACAGACAGACAGATAGACAGACAGACGGACGGAGATAGAGAGATAGAGAGAGAGAGAGAGAGAGAGAGAGAGAGAGAGAGAGAGAGAGAGAGAGAGAGAGAGAGAGAGAGAGAGAGAGAGAGAGAGAGAGAGAGAGAGAGAGAGAGAGAGAGAGAGAGAGAGAGAGAGAGAGAGAGAGAGAGAGAGAGAGAGAGAGAGAGAGAGACAGAGAGAGAGAGAGAGAGAGAGAGAGAGAGAGAGAGAGAGAGAGAGAGAGAGAGAGAGAGAGAGAGAGAGAGAGAGAGAGAGAGAGAGAGAGAGAGAGAGAGAGAGAGAGAGAGAGAGAATTATTGCTTTTAAGACATTAACCCATTATGTAATATATCAGATACTATTAAACACCTCATGCAAGAAGGTCAGAAAATTAATATTTGAGTAAATGACAACAAGTTAAAAGAAAATATGTACCCCTTAAGGCCTGATTTGTTATAAACATTAAATAATCCATTAAGCAACATTTTATTGATTGGCTAATAGAATCGATTATAGATCAATTGAGCTAATACTTAAACAATCAGGATAATATTTTGTTTGTCTTTCGAACATTTTCAATTTTATCAAACACAACAATTGAGCATGCCACTTAGTAAGTAAGTACTTTATGCGTAATTGTTAATTCCTTAATAAATTTAGTTCTAAGAACATTACTCAAGAAACCACATAGCCATAAACTCCTTAGTGGAACATCCAAGATGTGGAGGAAATGAGCGGAAACGCAGGAAATTACAGTGGAAATTCACTCACTGGTTTTGAACGTTTGTTGTTGGTTTTGGAAAATATTCGTTCATCCATAGAAATTTGCCTCTTATAGAGAAAATTCAATAATCATAGCATTTTACGATAAAAAATTACTTTAATTGTTAGTTAATGTATAGGTTATTGAAGTATTGTTAGCATATATCAATTATTTTCATTACTTGGTTTATGATGGAAATAAAGCAATCAACACGAATAGGAAAAATTCAGATAATAATGGAAAAATGTATTTAAAAACACTTAAGCTTTTACTTGTTTTTTAATAAGTTAATAGTGTTAAGCCTTAATAGATGTTTAATAGTGTTACATAAATGAACATTAACATAACATTCTATTTAAGTATTATACTACAATATTGCTTTGATAAGATCCACTCTTAATGATAACTGTAGTTCAGGAAGAGTGGCAATGATACTGATAATATTATTTTTGCTTATAACAATATGTTTTTAAGACTAAGATACCCTATACATACGTAAAATGTTGGACTAGAAATTGTGGGTATTTGGAAAATTTGGGTATTGGAAAATTGCTCAATGATGAGAGAGGGCTCCAATTATATGTTTTGATCGAAAGACTCGAAAAAACCAGTATATAAAAATATATACCACTAAATGAAAATTTACTAAAACACCAAAGAAAAAGATTGGTGATTTAAAAATATACACATTTTTTACATTAAAAATAATCATGAAACTTGTTCGTTTTACTTTTAAAATTTTGTAAGAACCCATATTTTGTAAGCTAGAGGCACCCTTAGAAAATATTTTTGGAAATTCTACTTCTCTGTGACACAAATAGACCTTAAAAAACCCTTTTTTCTTTAAGTATATTGATATTCAAACATTTTAGGAAGCATTAGCAAAAGATTTTAAAAAGCTGATACACGAAAAAAAAATACAAAGTATTTTTTCTGCTACTTTTTATGGTATACATAGACAAGTTCACCTACTAATGTCAATTAAGTGACGGATCAAATCCGGAGGCCGAAGTGACACGAGCATAGTGAGTTTGCAGGGGTTTCCCCTTGTACATCATATATCACTAAATGTAATACGTACCCTCCAGGCTTCCCAAAGAACGTTGCGTCAATATAACATCATTTACTCTCACACCATGGCGTCCAATGAAGGCTGCCCCCCTCTGAGGGGTAATAGGTGTTTCATATACTTTGACACATACACCCAGTTTGGCAACACATTTCCACTAAAAGCTCCTCACAATCGTGTTACGTTCACGGCCATTTTCCACTCTCTGTGTTTGTGGCTCTTTGACATTTTTACGTTTCCACGTGTGAAACGCAAACAGTTTAAATTTGAAAATAAAGCTTCTTGGTCATCGGAGTTGTCTACATGGGTTTGGTCAAAATACAGTTCTATAAAACGCTGAAATAAATACGTATAGTATTTTGTAAACCCATTTGAACCTGTCACGAGATTATTGGAATGCTATTATAAAACAATTGTTATTTCAAGGAATATTAATGCATGCATAATGTGCTACAGAAAGTGTTGTTCAGATTAAATGTTTAATTAAACATCATGTAATTAGTGTAGTGAGTGTATTGTATACTATGGTTAGGTCAGTGATGAGACGTGCAGTCTGGGAGAAGGTCAGTGCCAGAGAGGACGAGGAGGAAGTAGTGTGAGCAGCAGTCGGGACGCAGGACGACGCAAGAAACCTATCCTCAACGCCCGGGAGAAGAACATGCGACGGCTGGAGAGCAATGAGAGGGAGCGGATGAGAATGCATAGTCTCAACGACGCGTTCCAGGTAAATGCTGTTCTAGGAAAAAATAAATTTATAAGAAAATTAATATAGTATCGAATTAAGAATCCAACAGTATGATCACTAATCTTTTGGGTTTCATAATCAAACTTAAGTTAGATGAAGCCAGGTCATGGACAGTATCAATAAGAAATATTAAAAAACTGATTATCTTACCAATAAAGATAAGTGGAAAAGCCTTTAACATCGTTTAAAAGTGGAATTGTTGCAATAACTTTGTGACGCTGCTCATCATACGTGCATGTACTGACTATGATTTATAAATGAACTATTTATTACATATATAGTGGCAAATCATTATTTTTATTTGTGATAATATATTATAAAAGTACCAATAGCTGTATGTTGGCAGTATTCATCAAAACTATGTGTTGACATCAAACATTAGTTATTGAAACTATTTATAATTTGAATCTGACGTTTTGGTGAATAATAGTTAGTATAAAATAATTGCGCAGTTTTCAATTTTAATATAGCTTGTAGACTATGGAGAATCCAATTAAAAATTTAAAAGATTTAATTTAGCATTAATATATTGAAAACATGAACTTATTATTAATATTAGTAGCTTAAACAGGCATTAGGTTGGTATTTGAATAAATGTTTAAAGGCAAGTTTTCTACAAAAACTTGAAACCAAGTTTTCTCAAGAGGATTGAAAGTGATTGACATGTTGGTTCACCATAAATTATCTTATGGTATGATATAATTCATACTATTCATGCCTCATGCTGGGTTTGTTCGCACTCCTTCCTACGAGGATTATGAGCTCAAATCTTGTAAAGTCCAACAAAATTTCGTTAAGGGATAACTGGATCGTTGTGCTATAACTTCATAAAAACCCTGTGAGGTTTGTTTCTAGTTGAGTTAATTATAAAATTAGTAGTTAACACGTTTGCCAGCTAAGTTGTAGCGGGCTGGGTATCGTACAAGAGGTCAGAATTGAGTATGGCTTTGCGGTGACGATTTCAGTAAGACCGATATCGAATGATCAATCAAGTGGCAGAAGACGATCAGGTTATCATCACTCGTCGCCTCGAGGTAGGTCGAAGCAGTTCGGTTGGGAAGGTAGGTGGCTGGACGTGTGGTTATTATATCAATCTCAAAAAAAGTCCTCAAGTCCTGCCTTTCAAAGCAGTCAAGTACCTTGAAGGGCAGTCAAGTACCTTTCAAGGCAGTCAAGTACCTTGAAGGGCACTACGAAATCTAACTTTGGATGTGCTAATTACAAACTGAATGAAATAAACAGTGATTTTGAGGAGAAATAATTACAAAATTGATGACATTTGAATACCATAAATATACATTCTTAACCAGACTATTTAGTTATACCATAATTGTACTTTTAATGATGCTTTGTCTGTTTTAGTCCCTGCGGGAAGTAATACCACACGTCAAAAAGGAGAGAAGATTGTCCAAGATAGAGACGTTAACGCTGGCCAAAAACTACATCATGGCACTGACTAATGTAATTTGTGACATGCGGGGAGAAGAGAGCCCCTATGAGAACCCCCCACCACCCACCACATCCTCTCCTGCACCAGAGGAGGAAGACAAAAGTTTCTACGACTTCGAGTAACGAGAAGTCGTCATCACCAAACACTACAGAGAGTTTAGACTGCACTCCGAGTTTACTAAGTAGGTTAAAAAAGGTAGTGTGAGGACAATAGCTACCTTAACTGTTCTACTAGAGATCTTGTGATCAGGGTTTTTGACAGAACTTAAGCAAGAATTGATTTAGCTTAGTCCTGAATTTAGATAAGAAGTTCGGTCCAGTGTGAAGTTTATTTAGATTATTATGAATATACTAATATTCATTGCAACACAAAGCTACTTAAATATATTGTTTTGCTCTATGTTTTGGTAGGAAGGCAGTGTAGTTTCCAAACTATAGGTATAGTTTTTCCCATCTTAATTAAGCCAAAAAAAAAAAACTACACCATGTAAAATTAAATTTTGTATCAGTGGCTACCATTTTTATCCAGTACAGGCTTCGTTCATGACCATCACTGAAAAGATTCAAAGAGAGTCTATGTATACTTATGTTTCTGTGACATTATTTTGGTATTAAAGTTAACTGGTGACAATTTAAGTGAACATTTTGTAGTTCTTAACAACTAGTTCTTCCGGTGTCAACCGCGTCAAAGGACTATTTACAATATATACAGTTCCAGACGTTTGCCTAACCACTCTCTCACCTAAGACGCAGCCTAACCACTGAGGATGCCACATCGTAGCATGGGCGAAACGTCTGGAACTGTATATATTGTAAATAGTCCTTTGACGCGGTTGACACCGGAAGAACTAGTTGTTAATAATGACTCCAGCCGCTTAAGCTTACGAAATAGGATTTTGTAGTTCGTATATCAAGAGTATTTCTGTTAGATTCTATACATTATAGGTAATTTCTTCTAAAGTAATCTAAAACAATGTTAAAAGAAGAACTAATCAGATAATTTATTTTTTTTTTCAATCGATTACTCAAATTCAAATAAAAAATGATACTTACAATCTTATTCTTAACAGCTAACTTATAATTATTAAGCCAAATTATTAGAGTCTTGTTGATGGAATATGCAACACGAGAAAATTCAAAATTTTATCCTATGATTTTATGTTTCAAAGAATGTTCAAGAATATTTAAAAATTGAGCAAATATGTTACTAATAATCATATACAGATATTAATTTCATTTATTAACATTCCACAGTAGAGCTAAACTATGTATCGGCAATTTAATATAGTCGCAATACAAATCATGTGCCAAAAGTGAAGTAACTGTTTGATATAAAAACGCATACATTTTATTTTGTCTCATATTTGATAAATCATTTTTTTTTTATAATTCAGTATGTCATTTTTTTATCTTTTTCAAATGTAACATGTAAAATTTTTATTTAATTTATAATAAGTTATATTTGTTAATTAATAACCAGTATATTTATCACAAATTTTAAAATGATAATAGATTAGTACAATATATAAAACGGTGTTAAAAATTATATCACTTTGTATTTTCTAGATTACAGAGTTTTTGATATAAAATGCTTGATATACAATATTTTTTTAGATAAAATAAATTTTAAACGTGAGGATACAACAGATTTGTGAGTTTTTTGTATATGTTAGTTGAAATATTTAATATCATATTCATTTTAACGTATAAATTAAACTATCGACTTTTTGCTGTTTTTCTGATTAGTTATATTTTATAGAAATATAGCATAAGCTAAATATATTTGATCTTTTCGATTCCAAGAAATGAGGCCTGAATTATAAACGGCCTACTGACCCCAGCCACTCTTATTGTAAAGACGGTTATGACAAATAAACTGTGAGAATAAAATTAAGAACAATAATTAAAAATGAAGTTTCTACGGAAAGATTTCTATTACAATTTATAAAATCAAATCAAATATGTAATACGAAACTTCATGTAAATGTCCTAAAATTTATTCAGTCGATTATGTAGTTCTCTCTATATAATTATATATATATATATTTCGTTGTTTTTGGGTAGAAAGAAAAAGTATATAGCGAACATTTCATTGTAAATAGTAAAATAACATTTAAGAATTCAGCCAAACTGTGATTACCTGTTATAATTTTATCCGTCAGTTATGTGTAAGGTTACCGGACTGTACTAGTTATAATACATAGCTGTTATGTATTCTATTGTAAAGACTTAGGCACGAGAAGTGTGAATTGTTTTCGAAAAGCATTGTTATTGTTGTTATGGATGTGCTAGCATTAATGACAAGTGTTCCACTTAGGTTTAAAAACTGTTGAATTCTAGATTTGTCTTTATTCTGTTACACACAAGTGACGATATCTCATCTAAATTGTTTGAGTTGATTGAATGTTGCTTCTTTGGTTTAATCTTCATATGACGAATTCTCACGAATTCATACGTCTTAGGGCGAGAAAAGAGGCATAAATACGAAATAGTTTTAAATGTATACAAATATTAAGCTGTACATTGTTTTAAAACATTGCTAATACTATTTCTGTTGTGGCGATCTACCGGTTAAGACTTCGGACTGCGGAGACAAAGGTTCTGAATTAAAAAATTTATAACAAATAGCAGTTAAATTCTGCTTTCCAAGCATTAATATTTTGATAAATAGCAATACTAGTTAGCTTCTACTTTAATTAAAGATAAGATAATATCTTTTATCATTCCTAGATGAACGCTGTAAACGTTATTTACAAAATCTTGCAGGACATCTAAAGATATATATGATTTTTTTTATCTAAGCCACAGATGTTTTAAATTTGTTAGACTGGGTGATCAGAAGTCAGATCTACACATGTGTATATTGGTGTGCCTCAGGGATCTCTTTTGGGCCCCTTCCTGTATAAAGTTTAAATAAATTACCTTCCTAGTGTTTGGTCAAGGTGTGTATCCGGTGTAATTATCCATGTTCTTAAGTTAAATTTACACACATATAAACCACTAATTGTTCAACAATGAACCCTAGCTTGTTCTTACGGGTTCATGAGGCAAAAATTTATAAAAGTATTTTTTTAACATATCATATTCCTGAATTATAATATCAATAACTGTGCAAATAAAGTAAATCTTGCATGACATCTAAAGACATATATGATTTTGATGTCAAACTCATATATGTCATCAAAATATGCATATATATGCAACTATTAACATAGAAATATGCATTTTTATGTTAATCAAATTATTTGATCAATATTACAATTCATTGTGCACGCTGAAAGTGTTCAGTTTACATATCCAACTAAGACATAACGCTAATGACGAGATATATTAAAACAGAAGTTAGCAGTTCCGCCTATTTGGGTTTAATAATTTTACTATGTACAAACATTTTTCTTAGACGTAAGAAAGGAAAATCCAATAAAGAATATGCTCTTGTAACGGTAAAATTCATACAAAACGACTGTCTATATTTTATAATGCATTCCAAAAACGGAAAGAGCTTGATACAAACTGGCTAAAATAATTTTACTGATTTCTTGCTCTATTAAAGGTTGGTTGATAATCAGCTGCAAATAATCGAATACTAAACCAAAGCACTTAACATCATATCAAAGCTGTTTACCCAAATCAAGTAAACGTCTAAGTTCGGTAGGTTATAAACACTATGTACTCTATTCATTGTTTCAGAAATGTTATAAATGTATTAAAAAAATATTTTTGTCATTTTAAACATTTGAGATGATTTCGAAATATCCAGATTTGGAAGATCCTATAGTAAACTTTAGGATTTAAGTAGCTAATGTTTGGTATAGTTAAACAAAACAGCTAAATATTTTCTCAGATACTTTTATTAAGGTTTCAAGATTGTTGCTAACTTAAAAAACTAACATAAGTATGCATGTGAAGTTTTACATAGTGATATCTATCCTAGAGATGTAATGGAGAATCACACGATGATAGATCGTCACTTGTGTGACTCAGGTCTTACTAGTCACTATTAGTATTACACTATTCATCAACTACCTTACTAATTGATGTATTCTATCTCTCAGTGTCGTACTGTTACTCTATATCTGCCTTAAGGGTTATAATGTAGCTTACATTAAGATACAGTATCGTATACATGTAATATGTTCAATGTTAAGCGACAAGGTCCAATGTGTTATTTATAGAACCATTTATTAAGTATAACATATATTTCTTGTTAAATATTTAATTTGTAATATTCTTTGCTAGTAAAGGTAACAATTTTAATTTTGACTGTATTTTCATGGATAATGACACTTGAATTATTTTCCTATTAACACGATATTTCTGTACACAGCAAATTTTTTAGATAGTCTTGAAATATTACCTTTTAGTATAGGGAATAAAAATCGTTTTGAAAATAGAATAAACCAAATGTCGTCACTACGTTAATCTAAATCTTAACGTAGACGTATAAAACTATTAATTCATTCATTCATTGTAAAATTATTGTGCTTCAAACGTTTTTGCGGTCATATTAAACCTTGGTGATAAATTTAATCGAAACTTAAAATTAGTTCTTTAATCCTCTTTTGTGCAGTTTAAATTTATGAATCTTCTTACAAATAGTTGTAAAAAAATATGAATTTGGAACGTTTTGAGAAAACAATTTTCCTCAAGACCAGGTGGACTATTAAACGTCCATGCGTCATTGATATCATCGCTTTCTAACAATTTATTTTATCAAATGTACAGAAGAACTTTCTATTCCTTTAAATAAGTTAGATACCATGAATTTCATTCAAATTTTTTTACCATTTTGTTGATGGATCTCATTTCCTTTCATTTTAAAAATTTTCAACTTCTCTTTTTTACTCTCATCTATCAATCAGTATATTCTTTGTACGGAATTAGTTGATGGGAATTGACCAGTAGGCAAACAGTGATTAAATATTTTGTAGTTATAACACCCAAATAACTGCTATGATCAGGGAAGGATAGCCTGGATCATGAACTGAAGGTTCGTTTAGTTTTGTGTGGAGGGTGAATCGGTGGCCTGCCTGCTGATGGTTGTTGTCCTATGACACCCCACCCCACGTTCACAATTATTGAACTGCTATTTAAATTTGGTTCATTCAACTTTATACAAGTGTTTAAAATATTCAACAAAGTTACATGAAAGTAGCATTACGTTTCAAAAGAACCAAGTTCTTTGAATTCTACAGAAATATGATAAAATTTAAATATAAGCTTCTGAGAGTTATTTTTACACATTATAATAGCCAGGGTAAAAAGAATAAATCAATTCACAATTTATAATTTATTATTTTACGTGTTACCTTCAAAATTGTTCAGTCAGACAAATAAACTGTTTACCACCAAAAGCCAGGCTGCCATGTGCACTCTAAATTTTCCATTTGCTGATAAGACTTGAACAGTAATGCAAGTTAGTCAATAAAGAAATTAAACTGATAGGGGAAAATAAAATACAGTGCATAACCAATCAAGGCAAACTATTTTGCCCTAAAGTTTCTCCTTTATTTACTAACTTACGTTAGTTTTCAGATATCATCAGCTAATGTCCTCAACAAATTTGAAAATCACCTACTTATCTCACGGTCATGAATAAATTGGTACCTTTACTTAGCAAGTTTATCTGATAGTTAACTATTTAATTATCAAAATTCTTTATATTAGAAACCAGTATTTAAGTATCGGCTGATTAATGGGCCAATGTATATTATACATATTTTTCTATGTAAGGATTATTAGATTTAGAAAACCATACAACATGATGTATACCCTTGTAAATATATACTTATATCGTTTTAGCCTAAATGAGTTTCACTTTATTAAAAACATATGTGATATTTATCTTAGATATAATTTTCTTGATCTAAGGTGGAGTCTATGTAAAAGATCTTTAAGTAGTTGTTGTGTTGTATCATATGTTAGCATAAAAGAGAGAATAGAGTTATACATTACTTACTTTATTAACCTGAATATTTATTTGAGAAGTTATTGATTGACTTTAGAGTTAAATGATTTGATATTGATCATATTTAAAGTAATTTAAATCGATAATTAATTTTAAAATTTGCCCAGTTTTTTTACAGGATAGTTTCAAAATTGTCTTAATCATCCTTCCAAAATTAATTTTGATACGGTACGCCAAAAGATTCACAACAATTTTAATGAAACAATATGTTAAGTCTTCAAATTGTTGCTAATCTAAAATTCAGGTACTATCACAACTGGAGAAATTTCGTTGAGAACCCGCCACAAATAAGTCATTTTAAGGATTAAAATTAGAAGTGTTTACAAGTAAAAGGAAAATTAGTCTAAAATTATAATTTTTGATGAGTGTAGAATATGAAAAAGTTCACCATCATTGTACTTTTTTAAATAAACAAGATGGGAATTAGAGTCTTTTACAATCTCTTTAGGTATTGGGTAGTAGCTGTAAGGTAGAATTGGTAATCATCTCACTCTAATAGGGGACGTCCTATCGAGGGTATCATCAATATTCTTAGTAAAAGCCTATGGCTTGTGATACATCATTTTAAATGGTATACTTTAACAAACTAAATGCCACAAATCCCACCTTTATGGAGTTACCCTATCGGGAATTAGAGCAATTTGAAAATTTTAATTTGTAATATTCAAAGTGCTCTATTTTCTGATAGATTGGTCCCTCAGAGACGCAGTTTGTGGCATTCAAATCAGTAGCATACAACCTTTAAAATGATTTATTACTAGACTTAGGATTCTTAAAGAAATATTGATGGTTTCCATAACTGAAGGTAGCATGATTTTTTCCCATTGAATTTTAAACCTAATGCTGCATTGCTTTAAAGGTCATATGTTACTGATTTGAATGCTACAAACTGTATCTCTGAGGGACCACTCTATTAGAAAATAGAGCACTTGGAATATTACAAATTTAAATTTTCAAATTTCTCTAATTTCTACTAATAATCCTAAATTCTAATAATAATCTACTAATAAAGACGGCGTTGTAATCTAATTAAAACATGTGATGTACTATTCTACCTATGCTCTCTTTGAGATTTCTTTCTGACTCCTTGCCGGTCATCCCCCTGAACATAAAAAAAAAAAAAAAAAAAAAAAAAAAAACAGTAGTTACTTTAATAAATAGATTTATAGGTGTAGCTATGATGTACCAAGTTTTATTTCTTTACCTGTAATCGTTCGGAAATCATTAAGGCTGTGCGGGACTTTTCCCCACCCCGTACAGTATATGAACTAAACGTAATTATAAGGCTTCTTAATTCATAAATTAATTAATTGTTTTTAAGGTTTACTGAACACTTATTGTAGATTTTAAAACTTTCAAATAATTTCAAAATGAATTATACATACTAGATTGTATTAGTTAAAACTGTATATTCTGGCAACTAAAACTAATCAGATTTCGGGTAGTCAACATTATCAAAAAACCAAAACTATATGAATTATTTTCTAAATAGTCCCAAAAATATTTTCTAAATCTAAAATGTTTACTAACTCCTAATTTTATTGGGCTTCAGATTTTCTAGTGGCTTTTTATACTTTTGTATATTGCGTATTCCTAATTGCAATGTGTATAGTGCAATTAGGATATACAGATATATTTAAATATTTAAAAAAAACTGTTTCTATTTATTTTTTTCTATTCAGCTAAGGAATGATAATTTCTATACACTTTTAGCCACTACATATACGAATTAACAGTTAATAAATTCTTACATGGGACTACACTAGCACTCCGCAACTGCACCCTAAGGCAGCTGATAGTTTGAGATACAGAAATTAACCACAGCATAGTATAAAGACACAGTATCGAAGGTAATATTTAGGAAAATGCCAACTACTTCACGCTAGCGATCCTAGTTGCCGTATCGAAGAGCTACGGTATCTCTCCGCAGAGCGCACCAATTTGTTTGCTATACCACCGCTAGGATCGCTTGGTTGGCAAGTAAAATGGCTGAGCTTCATACTGTGATTTAACATTGGATGAGAAATATATGTGTATACAATTAAAAGTTTTAGTTTGTACATAGCTAAAATCTTAAATCAGACTTTAAACTGTGAGGTTAAAGATCCCATAATAGTCTTACTTAAATATAATTGCACGTTTTTAACCATATTATTTTACTCATTATGGAAGTTATGGGAACCAAATACTATTTTGTATTTTTATAACTTTTAATTATTTGTCTACTTTAACCCCAATAAAATTGGGCAGTCCACCAAGACTGCTGTGTCAAGGTAAGGCTTGTATTGTGTTGTCTATACGAATTAATTCTAAGAAACCAGTCAATTTGTGTCGTGTTTCACCATATCTTAATGTCATACGCTTAGACAATTCGCCTATCCATTTATATGTGTATTTATTCCATCTCTAGTTGTCGCTATTGTCTATTATCTTCGACTTGTCAACAACCATTTTTATTACTACACATTACTTAAGGCCTAATTTATTTGTTACGTAGAATAGAGAAGAAGCATTTCAAAATATCATTTTCGAAAAGCTCCTCTTATTGAAAATGAATAGTTTGAAAATAAATGTTCTTCATTATTCCAATAAATACAGTTTATATTTGGTAAGATAAACATTTTATTTATAGTATGTTTTCCAATATTCAAACGCATTTTAACGTAATTGTTGAAAATACGTGATAATATATTTGAAGTTTCAAGAATTTAACTAATTTTCACTTACATGCCATTTAGTTTGCAAAATGTGTTCAGCTCATATTAACAATGAGTTATACTAAAATAAACCTTATATTCAGACTATTTCGTAGAATAAATTATCCTCTAACTGATGTTTTTAGAACTAATTGTAGCTATAAATGCAAGATTATAGTACGAAACCTAGGAAGAGGGAGCGGGGCTGAATAGAGTATGATTTTTTCACTGGCACATTATGAAGCTGTAAGTTCACCAAAATCTAGGGAAACCCCGCTGTACCTATCACGTATATAGTATTTTCATATATTCAATCAGGTCACGTATTGTGTACTTTAAGTTGTATTCACTCAAACAATTTTACCTCCAGACTTATAATCTATTATTTTTTACATATATCAGACACTTCCTTTAATAATCTTACCAAGAAATATTTATTCCAAATATCTTAATATTTTCAAATTTATTTTGTAAAATATATTCCTAAAAACAGAATAGTAAACAAAGAGTAATTATTTGGTTTTTCTCATTACAAAACCAACAAGTGTATTTTATAGTAAGTATGCGAGTTCATATACCTGCAGATAAATGTCTATTTTTTGATAATATCTACATAGTAATGTAAGAACTGGTCGATTGTACAGAAAAATTAGTTATTAGCTTAGTCTAAACGAATGCTAAATATTTTGTGAATACATTCTTAACAATGAGTTAGTACAATTAGTAAGTTTACATTTTAAGAGTCTATCAGCATGCCTGCTTGAGAGAATAAACTGTGAAGAGAAATGTGCATTATTTTGTTCCAACCCCTTCATTCTCTTAGTATAAAGAATATAAAAAGACGGATAAAAAACAGCTTTCAATCTTTAAAAAAATCGAAGGTGCATAAGCATGAAGTTTGATACAAAATTATGTCTATTGTTCACTTTTCTCCCTTATAATATATTTATGGAAAAGCTCATAAAAATCGTAATAAGGTTATGAGAAATATTAACTACCAAAGAATATAATTAAATTATACAATCGTTTAGAAAATAATTGCTAGTTTATTAATCACTAATTGACAGTAACATTTAAAGATTCCACGACACAGGAGCGCCTCTTACCTGGCTGAGGGGTTATCATAAATAATTTTCACTAAGGGTGCGACTCAGGAGCGCCTCCCCACCCCTTTCCGGAGGCGCTTTTCTGTCGCACCTAAAACTATCTGTTCTCGGCACTCTAGCTGCTTCCTACCTGCTATCGAGCTCAGTTTGCCGGGCTCAATATACCTACCAAAATACCTACCTATCAAATATCACAACGGTGTCGTAGTGTTAGAGCGACGTGGACTTAGAGCGACGTGGACTTAGAGCGACGTGGTCTTAGAGCGACGTGGTCTTAGAGTTGACCTGGGCTATTGATTGGTTTTCATGCAACAGAGAAAAGACGCAAAAAATTATTTTAAGCCTATCAAAAAATGAATATGCTAATTCTGTTATATTACCAGGTTTTCATTTAGACAATAAGTTGAATTGGCAAACACACACTGATACAACTTGTAAAAAAATAAGTCGTGTAAATTATTTGATTTGGAAATTTAGAAACATTTTGGATGATAATTATTTAAGAACAGTGTATTTTATTTTTTTTCAATCACACATTTCTTATGGATTGTTAATATGGGGCCACTCTTGTCATGTACATGACATTTTATTAATACAAAAAAAGGTTATTAGAACCTTGTCTAGAGCTGGTCCTTTAGATCCCTCTCGACCTCTTCAAAAAATTAAAAATTCTCACTGTTTATAACCTGTACATATTCCAAGTATTACTCTACACTAAAGCTAATTTGAACAGTTTAAATATTAGACAAGACATCCATAGTCACAATACGTGCTACAACAATATGATTTAAATTCCAAAGCGGCTTTCTAAAACTTCAAATTCTTACAAAGTCAATGGAATTAAATTTTTCAATAAACTTCCTCAGTCACCTCGGACCATTCCTTATACTCAATTTAAAAATAGTTTGTATAAATGACTAATTGATAATCCTTTATATTGTATTCAAGAATTTTTAGAACATGACCCTAGCCTAATAATATTATAATAACTAACTACTATTATTTCAGACAAGATTGTTTCCCAGTTTATAGTGTTATATAAATCTAAAGTATGCTAAAATTATAACCTGTTATTACAACAAATAACATAATATATACCTAATATGTATGTGTTGACAATTCCTATTTCAATGTTAATATTGATCAATGGAAATAAACTATTTGATTTGAATTGATTTGATTTTGGCAGCAAGTCATTTACCAATAACTTCCTAGAAATCGGAATGGGTCATTTATTAGAAGAAGTGTGACAACAAACACCCATTAAAGATATTATTAAACCATAATATGTTAAAATTATAGAGTTATATTATTAATTTATCTAACTCTAGTGGAATGCATTGGTAGATGTTGGATATTTTGCATTAATGTCTCATAATAAATTGTTAAATCATAATTTAATAAATAGTAGGCCTACCAGGTAAATGGCACAAACTATCACCTAAGTAGAGGTTAAGGAGCCTTCAGGTTAACATATGATTGCTTTAATCATAACTGGCTAATTCGCTTCACTCATTTGCCCACCTCAACCTTTGACCTTGGTGTATGATTTGACAAGTATAAAGGGTAAATGAGCGCCGCCCTTCGACTTCAACATATATCTAAAAAATATACTTTTTTGATTCAGGGAACCCTAAAACAAGTATAGTCATAGCTAGTTATAACACTCATCGATTACGTGTTTTAGTATGTTGTGATTTACATCTAGTACATTAAAAGTATATTATGTCATTGTTTAATCCAAATCCAAAGTGCTCTCATGTAATTTTCTTGTAATTGAGGTTTTCCTTCTCTGCGCAATTCTCCCATTTCTTTGAGTTTCAAACTAAAAATAACATTATGAATAATAATCTCAATATTCTCAAGCACCGAAAAATATACAAGGTGTGAAGAGCTGATGGAGGTTGCTTTTTATGGTTAGACTCTTCTTCAATTTTCTAACGGCCTTTACAGATAATTTATTTTAAAAAACACGAAGAACAATCCTGAATGATAGCCAATATAAAGTCGTATTTAAATCAAAGACAGAATGAAGGTAAAAGTGTGGGAATATTCCATCCCTGTTTAGCCTTGGTTTATTAGAAAGAACTTTACATAATACGTCAAACGCCAATCAGTCCATGATTTTACATCTTATACAATACACCTTTTCTATCACTTAGAAGGATGTCAATAAATCGGACTATAAAAGCTTATTTTAATATAACTTAGCCTATATTTACAATTTCAACGCCAGGCTTTTGTAACATTTGTAAACAAGTGTAAAATTTGTGAACAAAACCGGAAATCGAACCAGGATCTTATGTAAATAACATGTATGCTTATTTTAATAAACATATATATTACCTAAGATTAGATTGCTCTCAAGTTAAACACAATCTCACCATAGATATCAAGACCTCTTAGTTTTTGAACCCTTGTCAAACCCGTGTCAAACTGGACTCGCGAGGGTACGACAGTGGAGCGCCTCACGGCCAAGCGCTCAACTGTCACAGTTGTGCGATTTCCTGGCCGACAGTTTGATATGTTTTTGACAGGCGCTCCACTGTCGCTCACCCACATTCAAAATTGATGCTCTTAACCGTAGTTCTGTTTAAACAAACTAATTTAAAGGTGATTATTTTAAACCGCTAGCAGAATAAAACACTGCTTAAATCTTCAAATACGTAAGAAAAATATGTTTTACATAAAAGGGACAGTTAGAAAATTCAATAAATAGCAAGAATATTATTTAATCCTTCCTATAAAATTGTTTATGTTTATAAAATTAATTAATTTTAAATTAAGTCTTACATTATCACTCCAGTTATGATGTAAGACTCTTCTTGTTCTTCAATGATGTAAGACTTCTTGTTAGCTACTGTACAGAGCCTAACAAGATTTAAACAAAAATTATTTTCAGCATATTCTTTATTAGGTTTAATGATATTTCAATACAACATTGACTACACTATTAATCAAGTATACCACTACAATCGCAACAAACATTTAAGAGCTCATGTTGTTTTTGAAAATGGAGTATAAATAAATAAATTTTATTTTACTCGCCAAATTGATTGTCTACGTCTTAAATATACCTCTATGTGAGGCTAATATACTGATATATAAAAACCGAACATTTTAGAGTTAAACTGGTAGGGAATAATTTATTCAATAAAACTTGGAGTATCACAGTCATTGAGGTCGATCCGGAGACTGGACCTTTACCAGTATTCTCTGCAAGTAACACATCACATATTAAAGCAATATTCTACCCAATGGTACTCGTTACTTTACAACCAACCCATGAACAATCTGACGTCGTTTTAGTGCACATTAAATCTTCATATAACAGTGTTTCTCTGCTCGTACCTCATATTCTCGGGCTGTTAGACGTGATCATGTTAGAAAATTAATAGTGAAGGTGTCCGGTTTTCTTTTACACTATTAAGGGGCCCAAATAGTGATTTTCTGTGAGCCTAACCAAGTCAGAACTTCTAACCGAGTCCCATGATTCTTAGACAACCTTGGCACAGAAGTTGTATGGATTTCAGATAGTCGTGGGATCCAGACGTACTTGGCTATGGATATGGTGACAATGACGTCTTGGTTAAACTGCGACAGGCAGATATACAGTGTGTCCATGTCTCCGTTGGACATGGATCAGGAACATTCTGATCAGGAACATGGGGAAAGAAGTCTTCGGCGTGTCCCCACTCATGTCATAGTGACGGGTGACTTCAACGCGAGGGCCGTTAATTGGGGTATGCCCGTCATTAATTCCAGAAGAGACATATCTTGGAGATGGCCTCGAGGTTTGATATGGAAATTCCAAATAGGGGTTCAAGCCGACTTATCGAAAACCTGATTTTAGTGAGTCTATACCAAAAATTACACTGGTATCGGGTGAGTTAGCCACTTTTCTGTTGGGATATGTGATGGTCGTGTAAACTGCCAGTTACCAGAGTTTGTCTCCATCCCACTAAACAAAACATTGCAGGCAGGCCCGATAGGCGTGGACACAAAACCCAAAGTCATACAATGTAGCTAAGCTAGACAATATGGGGGTAAATTCCCTCATAGAATCAACCATGGAGCTAATCCTGAGCTCATGCGATTCGTCAATGCCACAGACAAAATTCTGTTGTGGCCACCGCTATGTGTACTGGTTGTACCGGGATGGACGGGATATCACTACTGAAAAGGACTACTTTGATGCACAGAAGGAGAGCTCAGCGTGCTCAAAACCGGCTGGAAGCTGTAGCAAAATGGACTGAGCACAAAGTTGCAAAGAAAGCACTCATTGTTGCTATCCACATAAACAAGGAGCGTTGCTGGAGAGACCTTTGGCAGGATGTGGACTCTGACCCGTCATGAAAATGGTACAAACTGGTAATTACAAAGTTTGGTAGGATTGTGAATAACAGTATGGTGTTGATGGCTGGAACAATAATACCCATTGTTGATACTCTTTTTCCAACTCATCTGTTGAGCTGAGAAGAAGCGATAGTGAGGCCAGTTTCAGAAATTCGGGCGTTTTTTGAAGAGGAGCTCCTGATCGCAGTATGTTTGACAAAGAATAAACAACAAAGCTTGGAGGCAATGCTGCTGAGATTCTAAAGGTATTTGCGGAAAGTTACCCGCAAGTGCTGCTACGTACTTTGAATGCATGCTGTTACCAGGGTTGTTCCCGTCTCACTGTAAGTTATCGTGGCTGTTATTGATAGTCAAATCCAGAGACGACCCGAACTCCCCATCGTCGTACAGGCCACTATGAATGCTTGAGACGGTGGGAAAGCTCTTCGTGAGGATACTGAGGCCGAGTTTGCAGTGTTAATTGAGGCTTCCAAGGATCTGTTTCACTGGCCGTCTGGTTTTATAGAGAGGCACTCAACCTTGACTGTCATCACTGAGGTAGTTGGTGCGGTTCAGCGTGCTAATGAAGCTTGTCATCAGGCCCGACCAATAGTACTGTTACAAACATTACTGTTCACCCTGGATGTTAAAAACACATCCAACTCAGCACGATGTGCATCACATCGTTAAATTCTATCTTGTGATTGAGGAAGATAGCCTATCGATGTGTGTAGATGGGTGGCAGGTCCCACTATCTTGTCTATGGCGTAATATGGAGGAGAGCTGAACAGAACACAGTGATAATAATTCTGAGTTAATATGGGTATATATTTCATGAATATATTCTTAGTGTACTCACTTTCGTATAAGTTGTTTTTCTTTATCCTCAATTTTAGTATAATTTACTTAAAAATAAAATTAAAAGAATTGACTTCTACAGAAAAACGTATGTAAACTGCTTGTTTGACCTTTCTCTTTTAATATATCTTTGTGTGTATTTTTGGAAGATATATATTATAAGCTGTATATTTCCAGCATAAATATTCTATACTAAGTGAAAACTTTGTTCTTAATGACGCAAATAACATGTAGAAACCGCAAAATCAAATCGTCTTTAACATCCTAGAATATATAGTTAACAATTAATTAGCTAATCGCCAATTTACGAGGGGTTGTCCTATAAAGGCCATCAATTTTTGACAGTTTTTTTTATGTCAACAAAACACCACTCACCCAGTAATCCGTCAAAATGACAACTTCATCAATATTGATGGCTCCCCTAAAACTGCCTTAACTTTTCTGGAGGGCTTAGCAATATTAAGAAGTCAATTACAATAATTAATTGCTTTAACACTACAGAAAAAAAACTGTAATTTTAATCCTCATAAAGCATTCTTAATTTGTTTAGTTTATAAACAATACTTTAGGCACGTCTTCCTTACGAACAAAAGCACTTGGATATTAACATGTACAACTAAAGAATAAAAAGAAATAATATGTATTTTTGTTCTTTATTATAAAATCATGCTTAAAATAAAGATCGTTTTTATTTTAAAACAAATACTGTAATCTTAATGTTTTGAATTGGTTAATTTCATCACACAAATTTGTAGTTTTTTATTTTTATTTTATTTATTTTTTTTATTAATTAAAAAGGTCCGATAAAACCAATCTAATTCCTATTGTGCGTGGAAATAAATTTTGTTAAATATGTGTTTCAATATATTCTAACCCGGGTTCATCAAACATGCTGGAAAACTTCAGGTTTTGTAGAAAATCTGGAGGGATCAGAGAGGATTGTATTTTGTACTTTTATCGAGTAAAGAGAGTACTAGTAAGGATGCTTCCTATTAAAATACACTTTTAACAGTTCTCCAGTGAATAATTTTGTCGCACTCTAAGTTCCAAACTCTTCTTGGTGTTGACTTTGGAACTACATGTAACTCCGTCGACTATCAGAAGACCGGTTTTCGTCTGTCCGTCCGTCTCCAAACCATTGTGTGCTTAGAACAGTCGTGGCAGTTGACTCTCCTTCCCTGCCTGTCCACCAGGCAGCGCATCAGTATGTGGCTACCACGTTTTGCAGTTGAAAATGTTTCACAATTACATTTTTTAACGTATTTGAAATATTAACGCGCTTTTTAGGACAAGTGTGACTAATGACCCCTGACATAGATTTGTTCTAACCGTTTAGTTTATTTTAAAATTTGGAACTATAAAAACATGTTCAGGAGGCATAAAATAACGTATACATGATATAACAAACCAACATTTTAATGTGTACTGTACGGTGACTATGAGAAGGGTATATCTGCATATAGTTTGTAGTCTAGTTACTCATCATGGATTCCAAATGAAATGTTATTAGAATTGGTTATACTGACTTATAATATTTAATTCATAACATAATAAATATAATCAATCTACAATATAGTGATATAGAATATAAAATCAATTTTTTTATTTAAAATAATGAAAACTGTCTTAGTTCCGAAAGCGATCTCGTTTGTAATTAATGGCATTTCAATGTAGAAGTATTGTTCTCGGGAGCATTGTTCACCTTTTGTTGGAAAAGATAAGGTTGCATTGCTGATCAAATTTATTCCTTCGGAAGGAAATCCCTATTAATTGCCAATAGACATTATAATAATACATATTGCATAGTGAAACAATATCTTAATAATATTTAGTATTTTTGTTCATATTTGATCAAATTTCATCTGCAAAAATTATTATTTTTAAACATTTTATCACTAAACAGTTTAATGAAATAATTAAATTAAAAAAAAATATTATTCAGTATTTCTATTTGGTAATAGAAGAAAGAGTTATATTTTTAAGAATCACATAACTGTACAAATACCTAATTAAATGTGACTAGGGGATTGAAACTCGTTTCGTTAATAAAATATAACCCATAAAACGTGTGCAACAATAGAAACTCGCAATAAGTTCGTAACAGCTGTTAAGTAATAAAATTCTCCTACCTAAAAATTGAGTCTGTTGCATTCACTGGGAATACTTGATAAAAGAGCTGTGACAAATTCAAAAATAGTCCAAAAACTAAACACTGCAATTAGGGTGGACGGATTGTGACCTGTGTGACATATTTGGGTTTAAGCTGCGGCGGGAAAAGTTCCACCACTCCATTACCGTACTTCATGGGTGTAAAAATCTTTCACTTCAGTTTAAAAAAGTTATAAATTGTACAAGTTCTTTTTATTGTTATCTATTGTTTACATAGTTATTTATTATGTTATTGTTATTAATAATTGTTATTTTAATACTTAATCTTAAGTTTGAATCGTTAGTGTTGAGCAAACAACCAGTGGTAACTGCTGCTGATGTAATGGTTGGGGCTTGCTACTGTGTTGCCAGCAGGCAGGTTATCGTCTCCCTAGTTAACATGGCGATTTTTAAATTAAATAACACAGTGGGAGAAAACCAGTTCTCTATCTCACTTCAACCACTTGGCAGTGTCAATCTCTCTCCTTTCAGTAGGTGACAATGTTAGTTGTCCATCTGTAGCCTTGACATTCCTGAGTGGCTATTTGAATTAATTCTTGACTAATTATACTAACCTACGATTTACTTAGTATAATTATTCTACATATATTATACTGATTTTTGAGGCTGTCAAATCATACAGCTTATACTGAACGAAGAATGGCTTTATTTTAATTTTACTCAAAATTTAAGTAACAAGTCCAAAATTCAAATAAATTGAATTAAATTGTTGACATAGGTGAAGCACTAAGCAGTGGTTACCAAAATTGCTAAAATACTTGTAGCACCTATTCGAAACTGAAGTGATCCTCTAAATTACATGAATTTAACTGACCACATTATTTAAAGAATAGGTTAGGGTTTTCTATCATTAATAGTCTTCAATGCCTGAGCCATATTAAATGTGATTGTCCATAAGGCCAATATAAATTTAAAAATAAGATTACAGCTTTATTTCTCAACATAAAACATTTTAAAATGGACATATTTAAAGATTTCAAGACCTATATTTGTCTAGTGTCTCCTGTGACAAATTTTAAAAAGTTTTGCTTTATTTGCTATATTAATGGCCTCTAGTCACATTTGTCTTAAGAAGCATGCTATTATCTTAAATGCGTATGTAAAAAATGTAGTGGACAACATTTTTATCTATTTTTTTAAATCTTACATTCCAATGGATATCTTCATTTTTGTTTTCAAGTGTTGGTATTGTTCAACTGCTAAACGCGGTATTAACTACTGATAACTGGCGCTACCTGGTAGCCAAGAGTTCAGTAGAACCGACGACAATAAGTTGTCTTCTGATAATCGACGGAGTTTTAAGTAGTTTCAAAGTCAACACCAAGCAGAGGGTTGGAGGTTCGAGTGAGAAAAAATATTCTCTAGATATTATCAGAATAATTTAAAAGGAATCATCCTTGTTGGAAATTTAATATATCAACAAATTCAATTCAGTTTCAATTTGTAACTTAAGTAATCATATAAACTTGCAGATTACCTGACACTATTTCTAACCTTACAATGTAATTTTCATTACTAAAGTAGATTATTAGGAATATTTACTCTTTAAACATCAATAAAATTATTACGTGTTTTACAAAGTTTTACTAAGGGTAGTATTTTTGGTAGTCGTTTAGTAGGCCTATAAACAGAATATTATGACATTAAAGGGCGGTTTACGCACATTATAATGTATGGTATTTATTCCGTTTATCGCACTTTAAAAATACTTCTTTGCAAATATAATAGGTATTTTTCTAAGTCTTGTCATTCAACCCTTTTTTTAGCTATCCACACACTTTAAACACATAATCTATTTTTTTTTTTTTTTTTTAATTCATATACAAACTATGAAGGACAAATATATTTGCCATAGATTCATTACATTATATATAAAATTATCAATTCTGAATACTATTATATTAATTTATATTAAATAATATTTTTTCAAATGCTAGTCTTTTGTTTGTGAGTAAATGGTACTGGTATCTACTAATAAATAAATTTGCCTTTTTGTTTATGATGAATAAATGCCAGAAACTTGACTTGGCTGGTGAGTTTCAATAGCTTCGGAATTCTTAGTGCAAGGTCCAAGGTTCATATCCCCAAATAAGGTTATGTTCGTACTTCAGTTTTACATAAACTGGTGAGTTAAGTAAGAATAATTGTATTCTGATAGTTAATATAAAATAGTTATCCTAATTTAAAAATATTTTTTTAACCAAATACAATAAACAAACAACTCTCCCGATATTTTATTTCTAATTTTATAACAATTACATTTTTAATTCGAAGAGTTATTTTTATAAAACTACACCGCATTCAAATGAGTATAGAGAGTATTATATTTTTCCGTAGTCAAAGGTGTTGAAATTTTACACTGTGATACTCTGATTTCAATGTTCAGCCACAAAGAAACGTCACAGCTGTTTTGTAACAAAAAGGAACACATTTACTTGCTCAGTAACCTTACTCCTTATTACGTTCTTTTCTTCTTCTATGAGTTTTTGAAAACCAACTCTTCTTATCTTCAATACAATGATCTTGATGGAATAAAGAACTCTTCGATTGGAGATACCTGATATGATATTAGTTTTGTTTATTTTGAAATGCAAGTTTATTTAAAATATGAATTTATTATTTTTTAATGAGAAACAGATGTTGAAACTCAAATATTTTAATAACTGTAAGACCTTATAATATCACGAAACTATATTAAACATTACAAATAAAATATGTAAAAATAATTTACTAAAGCAAAATACTGAATAATTTAAAATAAGAATAGATTTTCGATGATCAAGTTGTATGCTACTGCCCTCTGGAGTTTGTTGTCCTAAGTTTGATTCATAAACTGGTGCATTAGTAAATTCCACTTCACATACATGCGTGTTGATCCAGCAGGAAAAGTATGATTTAATTTGTGAATCCTGGAACAAATTGGCTTATTACACATCCCCGAGTGAAAACACGGTCCACCACGTGTATCGTAACTAAATAATATTAGTGGTTGATTATTATCATTATGAATGAATATTAAAGTATATGTGAATTTTAATAAAAATATATGGTTTCATTGAATTCACGTTAAAATTATCATCACGAAAGAAATAAATATTGTAGAGATATATATATAATTGCATTAAGTAGCTTAATTTTTATTTATAAAAAATGGACAAAACTCCTTCATTGTAAATTTGAATTTCACCAAAAAATTCCTGCAATAGTTAACATTTTTGTTCTTGCTGCGTATTTTTTTATAGTTGCAATTTGATATTATCCTTACATATGAGACTCCGACACAGCTTCATGCGTATTTTAAAGTGAATATGAATGATTATACGATAGTAGAATGAGTGTGGATGACCTATATAGTCAGGCTTCTAACTAAGATAATATTATGCTCAAAAAGAGTCATTTAGTAATAGCTCAATGGCCAGGACAAGTAAGGGACCTACAGCTTTATGTTGTAGACCTTAGTTGTCTATGTCCTTAAGCATTTAGTGTATTTTAGATGATGAATAGTAATATGATGCAAAGATTGTTTCATTTTGCGATACATATTAACACTCCCAAGATCACTTTAAAAGGATTTAAGTGTACACCTGAGACCACATCTCCTTCCTTTTTCCTACTTTAACCAAGCATTTACTTTTTGATTAAAAATAAATGTTGAGAGTGTAAATCAACTCAATAAATAAGGTATAATCTGTTTTGAAGAAATACAATTGTAAATAGTTTTTAATATTGATAATAACAATTTGTTAATTTCAAGAGAACAAATAATCAGTAACTAGAATCTACATTTTCCTATGACAACCGCATCATACAATATACAATATTTAAAAGATAACCAGACGTTTCGCCCATCCTCAGTGGTTTCTCTTAGACTCACTGAGAAACCACTGAGGATGCCACATCACAGTATGGGTAAAACGTCTGGTTATCTTGTAAATATTGTAGATAGTACCTTGACTGAAACTAATTGAAACTGGTAGTATAAACCATAACTTGATTCATAATTAACTTATTATCCTAAGTTAGATTTTGTAGCTGTCTTAGATCAGTTCTTCATGTAAATTTGTTTTTAAGTTGGGAACTGAGTCATATGCATATCCATCCATGTTAAAATGATAAAAATGCAAGACTTTGAACTATTTGTCACAACAAAGAATTGACCTAATAGACTATGACCTACCCATACACTTACAGTAGTGCTAACCCTCCCACACCCAGACAAATACGGTGGTATTGACTCTCACACCCACCCAAGCAAGTACAGTAGTGATGACCCACCCATACACGTAAGGTTGTGATGAAATAAAAAATGTATACAAAGATTGTAAAGTATGCAACATGTTTAAGATTAAAATTAATTAGTTCAAGAAAGCAATTACTACAAATCTAGTGAGATACAAATCGCTCCTCTCCCAGTTTCAAACAGTCAATCACAGAGACATTGGCTAGTGCCATGTGATCATAACCACAGGAGGGTTACATCATCAAAGTCCCAATGGGTTTGTATCGTACCTCATCGTCTTAAGTGGCTGAGATTAACTGTGTGTATTGACAAACTGCTTGTTATCAACAAACCCAAAAGCCAACATTAAGTTAAGAATACTAAACTATAAATTCATTACTAAATAAAAATCTATACAAAGTAAAGAAAACAGGTTGAATCTACTTGATTTTAATTAACCGATGGCGAGTAAAAGAATATTATAACGATATATTTTCAGTAATCAATTGTTAGGATGACTTCTTAAAATTAAGTTATATAAATATACAAGATATATGTAAAGTCTCATAAAACAGTTTTCAAACGATTGAGGAAATATTTCACGTAAATAAGCAATCAGAGAGGTATTCATATACGCATGCAAATATTTTGGTCTACTTTCCTTTCGATTTACATCTTCAGGAATGTTCTGTAACAAATGATTTCCCACAAAATATTTACCTTCAAAGTAACATAAAACCTTCCCCTTCATTTTATTTCACCTCTCACATCTTCGAAGCCCCCCCCCGCCCACGTTATTATGGTATGAGTGCAATTTTACATTTTAGAGCAATAGATGATGCGTGGCTTGACTTCTGTCAAGTAAACTGGATTGTAAATTTTGTAAATGTAGTATTTATTAAATTAATACCTACGTACTTTTTTAATCTTTTAAAGACATACTTTTTTACCCTATGTTTAACAATAATAAAAACACAGCATATAATTTCAGGTTGTTTGGAACAAAGTAGTATGTTAGGGTTTTAGAGCAAAATTTATTTGCTGGATTTGACCCAAGGTGAAAACAGTACGAAAATGTCTAACTTTTAGTACTTTTGAGGTATTTTATTTATTAAGCACTTTGCACCAATATTAATTTTATTATAATTTGTTATTATCATTATTATGATTCAGGGTGTCTATAAAGTCTCACCTCCCCATACAGTGTTAAACGAATTGGAAGAAATTAATCTCCTTCTGACAGTAGTGTAACCTTATCATTTGGAATTATTGTTCAACGCCTCGTAAAATACGTACGAGTCTGTTGAATATTTGTTCATTATTCATTATTCATTTCTAAGACGCCGGTCCTAGAGATATGGGAGAATATGAGGGGTGAATGAGTGTATTGAGTGTAGATGAACGAGTGTAGTCATTGTTATATTCCGAAATCGACTTAGCTCAGAAAGGACTATTTACTAGTAGCCCATTAGCCAGGGCAACTATGGGGCCTACAGCTTTACGTGGAATCCGAACCACGTAGTTTTGGTTTGATTTTCAGCTAACTGACAAGCCTGACACTCAGAGATATGTTGTGTAGGGACTCTTCCCTACACAACATCCGAACCTTGACTACTATTCAACATGGACACCCCAGACTTTTCTAATATTGTCCACGTCGATGGCAACCACTGAGCGCACTTCGTGTCGGTATTGAGAGGACCGAGCATGGAACCTATCGCTTACAATCTCCCAAACACTTTGTCCCTAAGTAGCTGCAAATAAACGTTGCAAATCAAATATTGCAACGTTTATTTAATTTATGTAATTACACTAATGTATAAGATGAATTGAATATACTCATACGTTACATGGCTATACGAAAAATCTATGTAATGCTATTGGTAAAGATTTAACATTTATATACCCACTTCCAGTATTTCTATGACGTAGTGTTGTAAAATAGGTTTTTGAAGATAATTTATTATTAGGATGGTAGAGAGAGGATAAAAATAAGTTCTCAAATCTCACATTTATTGATTAGTCAATACTCAAGACGATGGCCACTTTAAAATATAGAGTGTCTGTATTGAGTGATATCACAGAGAAGAAATAAACAAACGTTGCAACCAATAGTGCCATGAATTTGCATCGAATTTGCTGTGGAGATGGTGGGACCAGCATATTGTCAGTACCTCCCTTTATATCCACCAAAATCCCTTCCAAAAAATTAAATTAACAATTTTATATTGTTTTTTGAGAAGTATTGAAATATTTTAATTACTTTTGTAATATTTATTCAGGCTGAAAATAAAATTAAACAGGGCATTTAAAATGATGTACTATTAAGAGAAAAAGAACGGTTTAAAAAGATAAAAATAAAAAAAATGAAAACATAATACATTCTACGTGTAACTTCGCTTTTAACAAATTTTAGACGTTTAAAAACAACACCCACAACCCTCTTGCATAAAAAGTTTAGGACGCCTGAAAAGCTCATTAAAGTCTGTTTGTTTGACTTTCCCTTCGTTATCCTCCAGTTAATGGTGTCCCGGTTTACTGACAGACTTGTTACGTGAAATTCAAATGGCTTTGTTCCTTAACGAACAGACACAATACGCCTTACTTTAAATTAGCATTAGTTGTGGAACAACGAACATTTTAATTTACAAACATTAGTGGATGAAATAAAATCACAATTCATTCTCAAAATATTCCTATATCAATGAATAAATTGAATTTAACAACGTTTTATGTTTTTATTATGTGTAATAACTAACAAGGGCATACTAAATTACTGTTTATATTTATTTATTTCATTTTAAAAATTACTAGCAACAGACCTAAAATCTGTTAGTTTTTAACGTCAATAAAAAAATTAACGACATGTTTTATTCAATAGGAGTTTCTGTTCAATATTCCCTCAATTAGAGAACATCTAAGGGAATATATAAAACATACTTTTGGGATTATATAAATTGAAAAGGAACTTTTTTTTTTGGTTTAGAAGGCATGATAATTCGGTTAACTCACGTAAAAAATGATGAAGAATAAGACTAATGAAGAGATTCAATATAAAACGTAATTTGGAGAGCTGTTTCCTGATATAATGATGTTTTATATTGAATGCTGAGCATTGAGCTGGTTAGCAGTACAGGTTCACAATTACTGTACTTACAATTTATCAATGGGATTATATGTTATTTTATATTATGATCTATACAATGCGGGGACAATAGCTTCAAGGTTCTATCTAAAATAATATTCCATGACGTGCGTCACCGAAAAATATACATTTTAGTAATAACACTCACTACTTAAAACTAAGTTCTAAGATTATGCTATATACAACTTGTAGAAGCCAAATGGTCAAAGGTGTCAAAACTTTGTACCCGGGTTAGAGATAGCGCTAGTTCGAATCCTGGCATTGACTATGGTTTATCAGTAATATTCACCTTGCAATGTACTGGTTTTCCCCTTTACTCCTTATGATTTTCTCCGCACAGATAAATAGTCTAAAAAAGGCTGAAAAGGAGATCGGACTCACCTTAACAAGTTTCTTAAAATACTTAACACAAAAGTTATTTCATGATTGGTGTTCATGTTTTTGATGTAAGGGTAGTTTGAATATATAAAGAATAATAAACATATTAAAATATGTATATTGTCCGCCCGGGTTAAAAGGGTTAAAGAGGTATATATTTTATGTAAATATAACATAAATATGCTCTTATATATAAATAACACTTATTCATATATTTTTATTAATAAAATCTCTACAACAATGTTGAATATGGAAGCGTAGGATATTAAGATAAAAAGCTCATTATTATTAAGATTGTAAATTTAGTTTAGACCACATAAAAGGCCTTCCAGATCTGATACTCTTGTTCATTCTGAATCTCGATCTTGTTCATTATGTCTAAATAAATGATATAATCATTTAATATATTCAATAAAATGTTCAAATAATTTATTAAGAACAGCTATCCTAAAATTGAATTTATAAACAAAACTATGAATTATGAAAAATATACTTTCAAACTGTGAAAACTCATAAAATAAAGCTATTATAATTTCTAATAACATAGATATCCAGGATCAATAACGTAATATATTTGCACTAACAGAAACATTCCTGACTCATCTAGAATATTGTTTTAAGTGCATTGGAAGGGGGAGGGGTTATACATTTTAGAACTTTCAATAATTACTTCTAAAGCATTAGGAACCTCCAAAACAATGTTTGGTTTGTTAGTTTCTGAAATAGTCAAATGTTGATATGTATTTTACATTTGTATCATCTCTTGAATTTAGTATTAAATTCTAAAGGATCATGTTAAGAAAATAATTAGTACTATTGTTAGTTTATGAAATATTTTAAGGTTGTTGTGAGATGATATTTGGTTTTTATACCATCCTATGTACATATTGAACAAATTGTTTATGATTATTTGTCTTATTTCCAAAGAGAAAATTAAATTGAAAATTCATTGGTGTTTCTATTTGGATAATATACATAAGAGGTAAGATGTAGTTGCATATAGCTAACATATGAAGACCAGAACGTCAGTAAATATTAGGTAACTTTGAACTAAAGTCAAACTAAACATAACTTTGAAAGGAGTTATGTTCAGTACTGATTTCAAATATACGATGTCAGCAGCAATACCTTTTCTATTTTTAGGTAAATATGTACAATTTTAGGAGTGAATTATATATTATAAATACAAACTGATTATAAATAAACTGCGTGGTCTGAAGAATAAACTATGATAATTTACTTAGTCATTATTCTTATTAGCCCATTTTACCCATGAGAGCGTTGATTTATGCTATACATATATATATATATATATATTAGGATATAAATATATACAGTATTTATTCGTAACAATAGAACCACGCAACTTTAATTCATAATTTTTAGTTATGTTCAGGAGCCAGAGACTTAAATATTTTTCTTCAAGGTGTGGTAAAACCATTGTATATCATCACAGAAAAAAGTGGTAGTTTCCTTATAGACGCATTGAACGCTTCAGTGAATGTTATAAATATAGATTACAATTATTTTACATCTTTACACATATGTAGTAATAATAAGAAATATCACCAAATAATAACTGTTCACTACTCAATAAACTACAAGTTCTTATACGGGATCCAAGTATTCAGTGACGCTCTAAAAACATTTAATATGAGATATCTACAAATAATTTTTTAAATATCTTCTAGTCATCCAGGTCTTTTAAGCCAGCTGGTATATGTTTGTAGTTATACACATGATTATAAAGGTAACGACTCGATAAATGGGTTTTTCGATGAATGGGATACTATAGAATGGATATGTCTCTGTTATTATAACAGTGTGTGTATAATTCATAGTAGAAATTATTACATTGTAATTTGATTTAATTAAAAGTAGAGGGTGAACAAATAAGCCGATTTGCAGAGGAAGAATTTCAAATTTTGAAGGTGAGGTGACTGGTTGGTTGGCTGTCCGAGGTTGTTACTTGGACTCCGCATGTGCCGCAACGCTGGCTTTCAAAACTTTAACAAAGTCACATTAGAATATACCGTTGGAAACACTAGTTATGTATTTCACTGTAAAGTAAAAAAATGTTGATAATAGTTACCACGCACCTAATGCCTAAACAAGTTACCAGTTGACTTAAACAACAATGTCAATCGGAAAGTAATAACTACCACAGTTCAACAGAGCCTCATGTAATGGCAGTCAGTTACACAGGCTAGTGCCATTAGGACAACCAACAAATTGGCTAAACCAACGAATGACCAATTTATTGCGTTTTACCTAGTACTTTTGCTAAACATGTAAACTTAAATATCTATCAGGCCATTATGAAGTTTTATTTGAAAACTTTCTTCATCAGTAGATACTATCACATTCTTACTTAGATACAAACCGATTTTGGGGAATCTAACATCATTTCAATACACAAATAAATTGTATGACTAAACAAGTGTTACATTACTGCATAACAAAGTGGATGAATATTATTAATGAATAAATGAAAATTACTTCAAAATACATGAGGAATCGTTTTATAAAAACTAAGCCTACTAGACAGACTCTGACAGAGGTGTCATTTCAACAAATGGTAACGTGTAAAGATGTCGAGTTTGTTATGAAAACCGAAACAGTGACTGTCACTGTTGCTGTAATCAGAATCAGGTCACAATAACATGATCATGCAGCTCCTGTGTCTTCAGGTGTGAACAGAGAGATAAAGGAAGCTGATGTAGTTTGTCAAAACAAAAACTGTTCATTGCACTGAATGAGCATCCGAAACTTAGTTCACTATTGTTTCTGAAAACTAAAAAAACAAAAAACAAAAAAACTAGCGACAAACTAAAATCCTAACTGGAGTTTAAATTAGTCATGCCTTTAGACTGGAAACATTTGAGTAAGTCTGAGTTATACAGCGAATATAAATAGAATATTTTACTAATCTTGTTATTTAAGGGGCATAAGATTGATTATATGAGTGTAGGATAAGTGTGTATGACCTGTGTAGTCTGATTTTCTAACCGAATTCAACTGCTCCTCAAAAAGGACCATTTATTAATAGCACAATAGTTAATGCAACTAAGGGACCTACAGGTTTAAGTGGAATTGTAACCGTAGTATTGGTCTGATTTGTAGCTAAATGACAAGCCTGACACTCGATTATCTCCCGTACACAATAACGTCATACTGAATACTACCCAACAGGAACACCCCAGACTTCTGAAGTAGTGTCCACATCGATAATAACCATTGAGCGGACATAATGTTGTTATTAAGAGAACCTATCGCCTATAATCTCCACAACACGTTGTCTCCAAGTAGCAGTGGGTTTACACTAGTGTCTGTGTAATATTACGAGGTAATAGTAGTTTATACTAGCATCCTTCATACACTTTCTTGCTCATTCTTCTGAAATGAATCTACCATTACAGTCTCGATAGTCAACTATTACGAACGTTATAAGATATTCTCTGACCTGTATTTGAAATTGAGAAATGTTGTGCTATTTTCGCTAACTTTAAGTGAGTCGGTTCATTTTCACACAACAAAGAACGCAGTTAGTTTCCCCGGATGAAGTAAGCAGTGTATTAGTGAATGTACATCAGAGACTACCAACTCTATTATTACACAATAAATTAATTTAAAGTATAATATGGATGGTTTAGCAAATATTTGTTAGTGTGATCTTTAGTTTGTCTAGGTTATTTATAATTTTATTTGTCTGGATAGAGGATTGTAAATTTTGACACTGACCCAAATGATATCGGTGTAAAATCTTATAATCTTCCACCCAGACAAATAAAAAACATAAACAACCTAGATAAGCTAAAAATCACTCTTAAAAACATTTTCTTAACCATCCATACTACACTTTAAATGAATTTATTGGTGACCATAGTTATAGAGCCTAAAGGTACACTGTCATTCCGTACTTGCCCTAACCTAACCCTAATTCCTTCAATGAAGAAGGAATTCTGACAACCTACCACTCTGGCGATGGTGATGGAGAAAAGGAACAAGACTTCAATCAGACGGCGTGTGTTTGTCCTTGTTGCTACATCCAGGAGCTGAACTGACAGATAGAGACAGAGATATGTGTGAGTGGGTGGGTGGACCAATACCAACGCTCGTATTTGGATGGGAGTTTCAGCATAGTATTATGAATTGGTTATTTAGTCATAAACAAATGTAATACGATTGCTAATTCTTGTGAATGTACATTAACAGATTCAAAATATTAATGAATATTGGAATTATTAATTGTAATAAAGCTGATGTACATTTCTTAATTTAAAAGCTCGTACTATATGTTATCTGAGAATAAATTGTAGTAGGAAATATTAATAAATTTAAAATATTAGATTAATTACAGTTATTTATGATGATCTATTGAATGTAATGTGTGGCAAATGTAGAACACATAATACACTATCGAACTTTGGATCCCATATTACACACACATATACTAAATACGAATGATATTTGCAATTACTTATTAATATACTGGTTTATTTGAATATTTTGATTCTTTAGGATAAAGTAATGCAATATTATAATAGATCAGTCTTATATTTCTTGTGAATCATGTAGTGAACAAGTATATAATCATTTTCTATCTAAGTATTTAATATAATTAACAAATTATATTCTATTGCTAATTTATAATACTTTAGTAACAGTACGTTCAGGTTACCCATTACAGTCACCATTGTTAATGAAGACAGTTATAAATGATACCAATTATACGTCTACCAGAACTAATGTAGCTGTCTCACTTCCATTCAAGAGGTCTTAACTTTTCTTCAGTTTATCTCAGATTGATCTCTATCAGTGAATGGAGAGAGTTGGAAGTAAAGTACTGGAAGAAACGAGGTAAAATCACTTTCTTTCAGGACAGTTAACCATTTTATTTTATAGGTAAACCAACGCAAAATATTGTATTCGTCCAACTCAATTATACTTAACTCTATTATAAACAATGTATTTAGTGAAGTTTAAAAAATATATATATATAAAAAAAGATAAAAATTGCAAATGAAATGTTCTCAAACTTTTTTTCAAAATGTTGCCATAGTTTTACTTTAGATTTTTTGGTAAGACTTTAACAACACCCTACAAAAGCTAGATTCCTTATAATAATTTACTATTATATTTTATATTTCTTATTTTTAAAGATGACTGTTATTTCTCTTCACAAGAAGTTGGTATAAAACAAAACGCTGAATTTTAAATATGTGCGAAAGGTAATAATATATTTAGTATTTCACCTAGTTCTCGTACATTGTAAGGCATTTTTAAGGAATCGAGCACAATAAACACTAAATAAATATATTTTATTTGATGAATTATAAGTGAAATTATTTGTCAAAAATATTGAAAAGTGAAAATATTTATGCTCATTTGATACCGTAAGATCACTTTTATTAATAGTACCAAACTAAATTCATAATTACAAGTATGAAGAAATACGAGTAAAATTAGATATATTTATTCCACGCTCATGAAAAAATTGTTTGTCAAATTTTATCAACTCAAAGTGTCGTGATTTAATATTTAAATTGATTACCTACATAAAAACTAGTACAGTTAAACATCGTATTATTAGAATACATTATTGGAAAGAATGATTATATATTTTACGACAAAAAAGTGTTCATAATTATTTGTTGCTAAACACCTAATACTTAATCAATTTTCCAGTTCTTTTAAATGACAATGTAAATTGGAAAGCAATAACCCACCACCATTCTACAGAACTGCAAGGAACGCCGGTCAATTCTGTTACACAGGCTGATGGATATGTATGTATCTCTAATGAACTCTGAAAAACTAACAAATGGGACAAACTACTGAATGATAAATCTATTACGTTGTACATCTAATTTATTAGTTTTTTTTTTATGTACTATTACTACTACACATCCACATCTACGTATTGGCCTCTTTAAAATATTTATTTCCAAGCGTTCTCCCTAATTGAACAAAGTAACCTATCCTCGTAGAAACAACTACCTAACGAGGGTGGGTACAAAGACACCGGACCCAGGAGGTCACAGACAAAACACAAGTTGCAAAAAAAATAAAGTTTATTAAAAATATTACATTTTCATGTCGATTAAAAAATTAGCCTGTTGTCCCCTTCAGAGTCGATAAATAATTTTAGGCTTAACAAACTACTACACTTTAAACATAAATAACGATATAAACTATATCACCAATAACAACTAACAAAATACATGAATAAATGACAAATTCACATAGATGAATATAAAAAATAACCCTAAATACTAAAAAAAAAACTAAATAACAATAAATTAGTAAAAAATACAAAATAACATAAAACGGCAACAATGAGTTGACTATAGTCATGTAGACTCACTCAGATATTGTTCACTTTATCTATTAGAATATAGTTAGTAAGACTAAATATATTCTATATTGATTATAAATTAACTGATTTGCTTGCTTAAGGTGCCTATATTTTAAATACAGCTCAGAAGCTCTCATTCAACCATACTTTTTTTGACTATTTATAATTGCATCATCTAAGTACTCCATTTCTTATAATCGTGTTTTACTAGATACATTTTTCAACTCAAGGCGAAAATAATCAAGAAAAGACAAGTTTGAATAAGCAAGTTAAGTAAGCAGGTAACAATTGAATGCAAGTGGCTTGAATAAATTTACTTTAAAAAAGAATGGAAGTGTAAATGATATGTGTTGGATTTTGTGGCATTAGTCGGGGACAATAGTGAACCAAGGTATACGTGCGCATTCAGTATGATGGATTGTTTGGCGTTGTCATGGAGACAGCATCTTTGGTAAACATATCCTCCCCCTTTACCTTTAGACCCACCCTGAAATAACATAAGAGCACATGCCTGTAATGTTTGGTAAAGTTAAAATACAAAAGCCACAGATGATGGCTTTACGAACTGACGATAATGGCAAGATTTTTGCTTCTACCCATCCTCCCAACCTAGAGTGTATTGACCACCCACTCACACATACACATACACTAGTATTGACTCACCCACCCACAGACGTATTTATGGTTGACTCACCCACGCTATACACGTGCCCACCAACACCTACAAGTACAGTGGTATTGACCTACCCACCCACCCATAAAAATACATTGGTATATAATATTCTATAAGCATCAAAAGATGGTAACACACCTTCGTTATAGATGTTACGTTCGAATTACTCCAAGCCATCTGCAGAACATCAATACAAATAGATGTAAAGTGAATAAACATTGAACAAAGTTTCATGACTTTCTCGATAATCCTATTATCAAAAGCGACACAGTATTACGATTACTGGTTATATACTTTCAGAAATTACCTGTCTTAAAATATTAAAATCCTCGTCCATCGTCAATTCTTTGGCCAGGAACTTTGGCTAATCTCCACTTTCATCTCCACTAATGTCAGAAAACAACTCTTATTCGATCTCGTCCATGCAACACTACTTTTCCTTGGCAATACTTAACTTTTTTGGGACAGCAGTGAGTTCAGATGAGCTAAAGTGGGCAGACGGACACCTGCCTAGTCTATTGATGTTGCGGAGATTAAAAACTCATATAATCTTCAGATTTTCCATCATTGAAAATATTCATTTCATGAAGTCTGTTTAGTTAAAATGTATGAACAGATGGTTCACTGAGTTATAAAATATATACCTGAGAAATAAATATATACCTCAAGAAAAGCTCATAATTGTGGTCCCTAATAAAGATAAAAACGAGAAGAAAATTACATTCAATCATATATAAAATCCGTGATAGAAAAGGAGCCACGTTACCAACCTCTGAAAGGGTTGATATGTGGAAACAGTAAAAGACTTTGGGTAATAAACTTGGGACGTGTGAAAGGTAAAGTTTCACGTAAGCGTGGGTCTGCAGAAGTGGCGTGAGTGTTGACTTGCTGCAAACAAAGTTTACTTCGAAAAAAAACAATGTTAAGAAACGTTTCCCTGATATTTTTCACATATTTCACTATATATGTGTTAATCTTCCGGATACGGTTCTTACTAATTTCTTAAGACGTTTGAAATATTTTGCTTTAGAAAATGGAAATGATGATATGTAACCCTTATTTAAAAAACAAGATACAGAATATCACATTTTAAATAATACCGATTCTAATTTTATTTTATCTTAAAATGTTAAATTAACGATTTTGATAAACAGTAAATATATAGTTTAATTAACTAGAAGCATATTATTGTATTGTTAGTAACAACGTTATAACGCTTTAGTAGAAAAGATCGAACCTGGTTGGCACAGTTTGAATGTTGTAGATAAATAGCAGTTCAATTAAAAACGCCAATTACAATTACAATTTCTAGGGTAAAATGAAAATAATTAAATACTATTTTAATTGTATTGGTTTAGTGACGAAATTGTGTTATACATACATATTTGTTGAAATAATGAGGGGAAATCGACCATAATAAAATAAAGACGAGGCATAAACTCCTAAATAATTATTGTATTTTAATGAAGTTCTTTGATAATTGATAAAGTAAATGTTGATAATTAATTAATTGACTCATAACTTTAGTCATATAAAAAATAATACTACATTGCAAAACACTTCATTTATGTTTTAAAATAGTCAAACATTTTCGTTACCCCTTTGATATAACTTCGGTATTAGAAGGAGTTTTAATTTAATTAGATTCCTTGCACTTTATCCATTATCACGAGATTTGCATTATTTTTTTAGGCATAAGAAAGTTATACATGAAACGTTTTGAGTATTAAAAAGTTTATTTATTGCATTCTAACAACGCTTTACCACTCTAAGAGAAGATAATTTTTATAAATTTATTTCTATATAAAGTGTTTTTATTCTTTTTCTTTTTAACTCTGGCCACCTGAGAAAAATGAAAAATGTTCAACACACACTTTGATTAAATATAAATGATTTATACTATAATTAATTTACGTTATCCTTTAATGATGTAAATTTCATCTGACAACACATTTCATTTTACAATTCAAAAATAAAGTAATTTTCATTAGTATGAAAAAACCGTTCCCGCTTAAAGTAAAATAATTGAAGGTAAATCTCTTAAGCTTGATACAGCAGTTTGGATTTGAATCGGGATTACCACTGTCAGAATTGCGGCGTAGTTTTAATAATCGTTTTTCTTTTAAACTCAGAGTGACATTTTTAGAGAGAATATTTGGTATAAATTAAATTCATATTATTGCTTATTGCATAGCGCAACATGAGACACATAAAAACAGGCCATCTAACGTAGGTTCTCCTGACACGGTTCGGACTGAATTTAGTATGTGTATATATTATATACTAAATATCATCAGGATGGTCATTATAACTATCATAAATTCGAATAAATGAAATCTGTGGTACAGATTCCAAGTAAAACAATTGACCTATTAATAAATGGGCTCTTCCTAAAGAACAGTTGAGCTTAGTTAGAACAATGACTACGATAATTCACTCACCACACTCATTCGCCTCTTATATTGGCCCACATCTCTACGATTCGCGTCCTAAATTAAAGGATAATAATAACATATCCTTTAATTTAGCAGAGAGTATTATAATGATCATATACAAGTTTAATTAAAGCCTTTGATGCCTTGAGAATAATCTAAATTAACAGCTAATTAAATTACAATATAGGTATACACATTAGAAAATGTTGTGCGATTAAATATATTTATGTGATTTTATAATATTGTAAAAAGTTTACGTTTTGCATTTTTAATATTATTATAACATTTCCAATTGCAGTCACAATTGTACATTTCACATGGATGAAGCCAGTTGAGTGAGATAAATGAAACCAATGATACGTCTACCAGAACTAATGTAGCTGTCTCACTTCCATTCAAGACGACTTAACTGTTCTTCAGTTTATCTGCGATTGATTTATATGGGTGAATGGACAGAGTTAGGAGAAAGAGCTGAAAGAAATGAGATCAATCATTCACAACATTTTACAATGTATAACGACAAATTAAAAATGCAAATAAAAATATTGGGCTCATTAATAATAAATAACAATAATCGGATATACGTAGCGTCTCATGAACAAGTTTACGCATTTAAATTTTCCTTAAATGCTCATTTTCTCTTAGATAATTATAAAACTTACACAAATTTTAATAGCGTAACAAAAACTATATGTGAAAGTCGCACATCTCTCAGTCACATTCTGGCTATAGAAATAAAACGGCAGAAGAGAGGGAAACCCACTGTTTTTCTCTATTCAATAATTGTTAACGTCTTTTAAACAGTAATGTTTAATAGGTTTAAATAAAAGACAACAGTCAAAACAGAACAAAACTTAGTCATTATTTTTACTAAATTTTCACTGTATTATTATTCGGAAAAAGGAATTTTTACAATTATTAAGCTAAACTTAGACTATATATGCGAAATAATTGTTCAATATGCAATTATTATTGAACAAAATCCCGAAATTCATGAAATTTCGAGACTCCCACATATCACTCTTCCAATTCTTTCAAAATTATAAATAGCGTTTTTATTTGATAGTTTTGTCACGGATGGATGTAAGGCCTGATTTTTAAGTAAAAGTCTTAAATTTAACTGAAGGAAATCAGCGTAGTATGTGTTAGGTCAGGGAAAGAGCATTGAACGTCGTGTATGTATGAAGGCATAAAAAGATACATGAAGAGTTAAGTGCAAATAAACGTTGTTCATAATAAGCTGGTATTTTTTCTGTCACATATTATTCGTTATAACTTCACTGGCACATTTACTACAAACTATATAATATGGAATATATTTTTTTTAATTATACCAAAATTACTATACTATAGAATAAGTAAATACATTATAGAATAGAATTATTAAAATTATAATAATATTATTTTAATAAATAATAATAACATTATTATTTTATTAAAATTCTTGTACTATTAAAACACGACTGTACGAAACTAAAAGTGGTTTAATATTTTGGTTGTAATAATGTACACTTTGTGGTAAATCAATGCTACTAAAATACAACATAAATAGATGATTTAGTGGTTTAGCGGTCTAAGGCGTTAGGACGTTGAAGGCTACCTAGGATAGAAGTAGCGCTGGCCTAGACGTTTGTATCAGTAACATTTATCTTGCACTGTACCGGTTCTCCCCCTTACTCTCTCTGATGAGTTCCCCTTCTCCTTAAAAAAAATCATCAACTATGGAATGTTTTACTTTTTACTTTTACAAAAATTCACTCGCCAGTTCACATGGGTTTGCAGGCATGTGCGTGAACTTTATTCAACGTGTGAATTACCGGCCGTTGACTCAGTAGGTATTCGAACCTTTACAATGCTATCCAGTCCGAAACCTTAGCCACTGAGCCATCACGCCGGTAATTTCTTCCTGAGTTATTTGTTTAATTTTATTATTTTTAAACACATTTAAATATATATGTCAAATTTCTAATGTTTATAAAATTCCTAGATGTTCTGTAGAAGTCGATGAAATGTATAGTACGTACATCACTGGAGTATAACAGCTCGCAAGAACCCTAACAGTTGGTTAATGGGTGTTTTATGATTGTATATTACTTGTGCTAAAAATGTATCTACGTTAGGTGTAAAACATTTACAATCACAAAAATTCATATTTTTATATATTGTCCTTACTAGAAAGATTGCACATGAGACGGTTTATGGTGTAACTATAATAGATTTAAGTAGTTTATACTTAATAGTTGTTTATAAATTGGATGTGTTTCATCACCTAGATGAAACAAATGACATAAACGAAAACATTTTCCTTATAGATAAAGATATCGTGTACAATTATTTTGTTAGCCAACGGGCGTAACACTACTAGGTCATAGGTACGGGAAACCTAACGTATGACAAATATTTTTGTGCTTATAAATGTTTTACACCTAACGTAGATAAGTTTTTATGACAATTTACTAGACTGTTTATTTAAATGTGTTTAATTATAACAAAGTTATTTGCCTGTAAAAGGATAGAAGAATATACACGTACATCCATTGCATAAGTTTGTCATAAACTTATGATTAGAAAAACAAATTAAAACACTTCCGTACATGTCATAAAAATGATACTATGACGGGGTAAATCATAATATCACACAAGATGACATACAAATGTGATTTTGCCATTGTGTTCTGGTTTGTAAAACATATTGGTTTAACATTTAATCATGAAAGCTAAATTAATTCACCCTGCAAAAACAAAACTGTTTTATTATACTTGGTCCGTTTAAAGTTAACTATCTTTTACTTGGATTTTATTGAATATAAGGTAAACAAATTAAGGTACATAACCAGTTCCAGAGGCAAGTTGTATTTACTTCTATTGGAGTCCCAGGTGCACCCGCTTCTCATGATTAACCCTTTACGTGGCGCGGATATTGAACGTTTAAATTCCATTATCCAATCCATTCCCTAAGTGTCGAACTACTTTCCATTCATTTCATTGAAAGTCCTTTAATGATGTCTTATCTTAAGTTTAACATAGTAAATAAATCATATGGTTAGAAAGCAGTATTTTTCTGATAAAATTGCCATGATGATAATTTTATGGCGATACTTAGGGAGACTTTTTGTATAATACTAACACAGTTTTCAGTAGATAACAAACTTATTTTGTTATTTAGTTTTACTTTTTAGAATACAGCTGTATTATGTAACTTTATTCGTATACTTAAATATAGGGTGGCTGAAAGTGAGCTATATAACAGAAACGAAAAAAACAGAGGCCACTTTCTTAAGGCCACAGAAAACACGTCAGTATTAGTGAGAAATAGGTATGACTTTACCCACCAACCATCCCATACACGTAAAGACCCACCCAGCCTCCCAGATATGTACTGTGGTATAGGCCCACCCACCCCCCACACAAGTGCAGTGGTATTACTGACCCACCTACCGTTCTATACATTTACAGTGGTAAAGGCCCACTCACTCTTCCAGAAACGTACAGTGTGTTGTGTAAATAAAGTTACAAAGTTCTTGAGGATTTGGGGGGGAAAGGGGTGGTCTGACAACGGTGCAGGCCTTACCTTCCGCATGGTGAACAGGAGAACTCAAATATCGACTTCCCGAGTCTCTAACCCTATTGGATGCTACCTCATTTATTATCTGTTTTTATTCGTTCCCAAAGAAAGTCTTGTCAATAAAATATCTACAACAATAATGGAAGCGAACTCAATACACAGTATATTCACGAAGAATGGCAATAAATCAATATTAAAATATAAATTACCTACAGAGTAATCTATTTATGACTGATCTAATTCCATTCTCACATTACCTCAAAGTGTATACTATATAGTTACTCTTATATACAACATTTAATTTACTATTAAGATTCCAACCTTCAAGTTTAGGACAATTGTGGAATTGAGTACACGTGATGAAGAATGTAAGTGAATATTTGTAAAGTATGACGGACTAAATCTTAGTTTGTGACTTTAAATAAGAGTACAAAGAAAATATTTTTTAGGTATACTAGCAAGATATTGCTGTGAATGAAGTGACAACTTACGAAAGCATGCGTTGTATAAATGTATACCTAATAAACATATTTACGTAATTAATTATATACGTCTAAAGTATTTGCTATAAAGAATAAGACTTTAAAAAATTGTTTTATTTTGTATTTGTTTTACAAATCTTCTCTCTTTCGATGAAAATTCAACAATATGAATTCTTTATACCCATTTGCTAGTCTTGAAGTACGTTGAAGGGGGAAAATGATGGTCTCTTTAATAACGGGCCAAAGATATATTATTTATGCTAATAATACTGATCAGTATTTAATAAAATGAGAGCCCATTTAAGTATACAGCTATCAATAAAGGTCCAATTAAGTCTCTCGTGCATTTGTGTTTTTATAGATATTTATGAGTACTAAATATTCTAGTAACAACCTATGATTTATAAGATGGTGATTCATTATGTAACACTTGCCGCATATTATTGAGTTCCAAAAATAAAAAGAACAATATTATGTATCCACGTTATACCCGGTAGTTTTCTTGTGATCTATTACGTCCTAGATAAACCAAATTATGTATGCAATAAATATAAATGCAGGCCTGCTAAAATATATGCTATTTATTTTTTCTTTTCTCGATCTTTCATTTTAACAAAAACCGAAATTCACATAGCTTGACAAGACCTGTAAAAAAACTCCAGCTTTCATGTTATTCCTGCGCCATTCTACAATAATTTAGAGTAATACTTTGTATACAAATAGTTTGGAAAACATGTTGATATGAATTAAATGAGTTTTGTTGTTCATGTTGTATGTGATAAATTTTAATAACGTACAGTATGTTTGTTTTTCAAATAGTTTAGTAGCAGCTGTTTTACAGTTTTTTTCTGCAGTTTAATACAACAGCATAATTAGGTGTAAACCTAATTAAAGCTGTAAAGCTTTAAATGATCTTGTTCAATACTATCTAATTTTTTTCATTGACAATTCAATCTGCACTGTACATGGTTTTCTGTATATTATATAACAATTTTATAAGTAATAAAATAAAAATTTAATAAAACTGTCATTGTTTCGAGGACCGACATGCAGTTATGTCAAAGAAGATTTCTTCGAATGGGTTACATTGTGGCCTTTTCTTTATAGGATTTTGTATATATATATATATATATATATATATATATATATATATCAAATAACTTATAATGTGTTCCATATGTATGCATAAAATATAATATGGGCAGTCCCACAACTTTCCACTGAATAGTGTGTACGTATGAGTTAAAGGAGTCAATGACGTCACTGTATACAGGCCCAATGGCGTGTCTGTTGCGATATACCGTGTATTGCTCGTAATTCATGTTTGTGTTTTGAATTTTTTATACCTGTAAGTTGATAGTATGTAACCTTATATTAATAGAAAAAAACCAAGAATAAAATATTTTTCCAATGAAAAAGGTTTAATGAAATCTATGCCCATTGCAATTTGACTACTAAAAAAAGGTGTTATTGTTATTGTTTGTCTTTTTTTATTGGTTTGTTAAACCAGTTCTTTGACGATTTTACTCTATTATCTTAAATAGAGATTGATCTACAGATTTATCTTGTATAAAACAATAAATCTGGCTAATTAAATGGGAATGAGTAAATACCTATATCCATAACGAAATTAGGTTTATTCAAAAAACAATTTGAATATTTTACAGAATCGATTAATGATCCGTAATATTTTATTAATGTATTTTCTGATATATAAATCATTGCTTATTTATTGTTGAATTACAAGTTAGTTTTAATGTTAATTTGGAACATTATTCAATTAATTATATTTATTATTTTGTGTATGTTCTTATGATAAATATCTTAATAACTATAATCCAAAAACGATAAATCGTCACAGACTCTCCAAAACCACTGAACAGGTGTTGATGAAATGTAGTCGGAAGTGAGCTTTTGTATCACAAAGACACACTAAGATATATATGATTCCTCAAAATTCTACTCTTAAAGTGTAGAAACAGTCTCATAAAAGTAAATTTGTAGTATTTATTTGAACCTGCTGATACAAACAAATAAAAATGACAAAAAATATTGGCTTTAATTTGCTTTTCATTGTGAAATTATTTAAGGCCAGTCATACTAAATCTGAAATGAATATACTACTTTGCTTCCCCTTATATTACTTACTAGATATAGAACTCTGTTATCTAGAACCAAGGAGGGAAGGTGATTAAGCGTAGAGTTTAACACGGAGTGAAGAAAGGCTGTTGGCTTGTAGTGAACAAATAGTAAAATTAATATACTTAAATGTAATATTTATTACTTTTAAAAAGTTAACGATTTTCTTAATCAAAAGGTGTTAGGAGTTATTATTAGGGAACAGCTGGAGTTAATATTTAATATCTCTGACATAAAAAGCTAATAAGGTGTCAATTTCACGACTGTATAGTTTTAATTTAACAAGTTATTGGTGCAATAACATTTTCATTTCTTGAACTTACTTTAACATAAGTTTTGCAATGACTTTAATATTTTCATTGTTAATCAATTAATTCCAGATTTTATTAAATCAAAACCGTAAATGTACGTTTTCAAGGACATTTCGACCTATGAATAAAACCTATGAATAATCTTTCACCATATTTAAAAAATTAGATTATCAAAAATGTTTTGCATACTATAACAAAGAGTTTTATAATTAATACAAATGTTTGATAATTTTTTAAATATCAAAATACTTATAAACAATGTACTGTAATTTGTGACTAAAATAACATAACCTACATTGTGAAAATATCGAAAATTTTCAAAAAGATTATCATGCATAATTAATGAAGAATTTCAATATATATGTTACCATAAAATATGAAATAAGTAAATGATTGAGAGAAACGTACTTTTAATGATACGTACATTGACAAACCATTAAAATATATCTTGTTATATTGATCTTATATTATTATTGCAATGTATAAAAAAATTTATATGATTGATAACACGGTGGTCATATATGAGGGCGGAAGTGACGCGTTCGTTAAAAATACAACAGAGGCTCAGTGGGGGGAGAGGGGTTTTCTGTGTTGCTCCTCACGTCGCAAACGAATAGTGAAACGGAAACCCATCATGTCATTTTATTTTAATATTACACGTATATTTATGGTAAAAGATACTATCTTCGTTTTGATGTACACTATTATGAGCTAAAACAAAATGTTAATAGCATATGTTATCTTTTTGTTTTCATCTACCCTTGATGACCTATGTTTAATGGCTCTACTGCCCCAAAAACTAAAATACATGGTATACAGTTCAAGTGTCCTAGCGAGGCTTAGGCCGAGCTTCTCCACGAGGTCGCAGACAAAGTTGCACATAGGGGATAAAGTCAGTTCCTAGACGAAGCTGTAGTCCGAGCTTCCCTCACGAGAGTAGCAAGTGACGGGGTTGGAATGCGAAGCGTGAAGGGGTGTTCACTAGTAATTCATACATTTAATATAAGAAAAACATTAGATATTTTTATGACAAAACAATAAAGAGGAAGACTCAACAGTTCAGTATTTTTGGGTATAGTATATTTAAAAAGGCAATTTCATAAATTAACATAATATTATTATGAATACGTTTCATAAGACTTAAATGGTGGTTTTTACAGATACAAGTATCGCCAACTTTAAGGCACTGGTGAATTTTTAAATTTCTTATTTTGCTAAAGAATTTCTTAAGTCTATGTCAAATAATTTGTACTCATATATGTTTAATTTTACCATTATTAATTATTAATACCTGGATGTGTGTTGTAGGGTAAGTAGGGAAAGCCTCATATCATGCAACATGGTCATGTAGAGATAAGGTTTTGTAACTGCTATAACAACAATATAGGAATAAAATTTGCTGGACTACAATTTATTAAGATTTTAGCTTACCAACGCTTGTAAAACTTATAACAAAGTTACACAAAGCATATACTCGTATGAAATACAACGACTATAATAAGCATCACGTAAGACATATATTTGTTCATATTAATATTTATATCGTGTAATACGATTGGGCCGGAGGGATTGCGCCTGCGTGTTATATTAAGTGCATATAGGGGTTTCAGCATCGGAGGGGAAACGTCCCACCACTCCACCGTCATACATCAAAAGAATAATTAACTTCCACCTTCAAGCTCCGGTAAAAAATAACTGTGATTAACTGTCAAAGTTGTACAGTCAAATACTCAACATTGTTATTTACTGAGTACTGCTTGTTATTGATTGAAATTTTAATGCTAAATGATATTTAATTTGATTCATTTTAAGCTTGATTCTTTAGTTTTAATCAAACCAAGCAATGATCACTGCCGATGACGACCTAATTGGCGGGGCTAACTACCCTGATGCGACCCACCGTCTACCTAGTTTCTGTAACAATATTTTAATGGAATAACACCTTAGAGAAGAGTTATTCTCTATCACATTTCAACCATTCAGTGAATCTCTCTCCCACCAATGGTTTCAGTTGGTAATAATCTAAGTGGCCAGTAGTTGGAAGGACTATATTATGAGTGTATATCGTCTCACGTAATTCTGTCTATATCTACTTGATGTTCCTCCAAAAAAAAGTTATGTATAGAGACAAATAGGATATGTAAAGACGTACTAATTAAAAAATGAATGTTTCTTTCACGAAAGGATAAACAATTTTTATGGTCTGTACCATCAAAATAATACACCATAAGATGAAACAAAGTATTATCCTTTTAGTTAAATACTGAATGCAAGTTATTTATATAAACAAATACATCATAATATTGTGTAAAATATGATTCTCTCTATGTAAAAATCTCAAAATAAAATCAACAACTTTTGTTAGCATGCAGTGTAGATCGTAGCAAAGAGTTGGATAATGTGAGGTTTACCATCTTATAAGTTATGGAATAGTTTAAAGGCATTTATAAAACAACTTGAATTGAAATCCAATGTTTACAACAAAACTCTTGAGTGGGTACTATGGGGTGAGGGGGAGGGGGGAACACCACTCAAGTGGATTGCGTTGCACCCACCAATTTACGTTGAAAGCGTTTTTCAATTTCCACACCTGACCCCAGACTGCTTCAGGGCCGTTAACATTTCATTAAACACATTAAAATGTATTTATACCTTTTTGAATTGTATGGATTACATGGTGAGAATATTGATACTAACTGTAAACTAATATTTTGTAGTTATGTCATTAATTTTGTTTACTGTGGATAAAAAAGTTTTTTTTACTTAGTAAAGGCTAAAGTATTATTTAATACTATTAAATATACATAGTTATGACAATTATTACAAGTTTATTATTTATTTCGATAAATTAATGCATATGTAATGATATATTTTAAATGGAAAGCAAATACAGAGACCCTCTTTTTAGACCCTAAACTAAAATTTGTCAACTTACAGTACTTTGGCCATTTTTACTAACGTAAAAAAGCAATACATAATTTTACCCACCAATTACTTACATGACAAGAAATTAAACTAAAATTATAAATAACAATTTTTAAGTTGTGATTTCTATTTAATACGAGATCCTTTACTTGTTATTGAAAATAAAAATATTTTTTCAGTTAATTTTACTTTCGCAATCATAAATATTTTAATTTGGAAATGTTACTAGAACTATATTTCTTACATTTACAAGTCCAGGCCTCTTCTACTATTCTACATAATCGCAAAACATTCTAAATAAAATTCTACTTGATCACATTAAATTATTTTGAATATTTAGTACATACAGTGCCAGGTTAAGTTTACAATGATAACCAACTCTTAAAATTAAATTTACACACTGCCTGGAAACATTACTGTCAATATGGAATACATGAGTTGTATCTGACTTTCATAAATTTTTTTTAACTGCCAACCTCACGGACAGGAATCCATAGAATTTCGTCGGCGGAAATTATGATTTGTTACAACGAGTAAAAACACATTTTAACCTTTAAAAACCATGTATATTACTTTAATTATATGTAGTCATCTCTCCTGAACATAAATATGTAATTTCGTTATTCATACGACAGATTATAACTGAGATATTCAACAAAAGTTGCGTTTTATGTTACGGTAATATATGCTGATAATGAATACATATTGATAACCTAATATTACCAACATAACTTAACCTTTTTTGTTAAATGTATCAGGATATTTTTCGTAGAATGAAATTGATGTTAGATTCGTGTTTAGGATGGAAAACTACATATTGCTAATGTCACATATTATACATAGTGTTTGTATAAAAATGTTCGTTATTTATTATTTTTATTTATTTTAATTTCCTATTCCAACGAAATATATGTATTGACTCGTCTATAGCTCTTCCAGATATAAGACACAAAGAGCATTTTCCAGAGAGCTAAAAAAAGATCCTATCGTCTCCGAATCTCACAATTTTGCAATTTAAACTACAACGCTATAAAACTCTTTGACTAGCTTCCCAGTTAATATAATACTAATATTCGCTATAAAAGAACTACATATTAACTTGGGATGTGACTGACAATGCAGTATAAGACCCTATGACCACCATCGGTGGAATGAACCTTCCTCGCAAGGAATGGACCATGTTGAATCACTTGGAGAACTGTAAATTAATTGACAAGACAAAGTAAAAATAAATTAAGTCGTATAATGTTAGAAGATGAGGACGGTAATATTATATCTGAACCTTACCAAGTAGCTAATAAATTTAATACATTCTTTATAAGTGTAGTCGATGAGTTAAGAGAGGAAATGGGTGACTCAGATAAAGTAGTGATAAGCTAGAAAAGTCCTCAATGTACTTGGATCCAGTTTCACCTGAAGATGTCATTTATGCTATAAGATCGTTAAACAATGGAAAAGCGCCTGGATTAGATGGCTTTAGTTCTAAGTTAGTTAAAAACATATATTTAAGTGTCTGTCAACCTTTTTCTTGTGTTGTTAATTTAAGCTTTTTAACTGGCACATTCCCAGAAAAAATGAAAGAATCAGTTGTGATACCAATACATAAGAAAGGAAGCACTAAGTTTTGTAATCAATATAGACCAATAACATTAGTTTCTGTTTGGTCCAAAATTACAGAGAAAATTATGAAGAAAAAATTAACATCTTATCTAAAGAAAATACATTTTTTTAGTGAAAATCAGTATGGTTTCAGAACAGGAAGGAGTACAGAAGATGCAATCATCGATTTCATCTCTATAGTTTCAGAAGGTATAAATGATGGAAAGTGTGTGTCTGGATTGTTTCTGGATATTTGTAAGGCATTCGATAGTGTCAATTATGACATTTTGTTAAGTATCCTATTTAAGAAAGACATAAGAGGCTTTCGTAAAAACGCAATATCCTGTATATAACTGGTTCCAATCATATTTAAATAATAGAAAACATTTTGTAGGAATAGGTGATGTTCTGAGTGATGTAGGTTTTATTAAATATGGTATCCCCCAAGGATCGGTACTTGGTGCAATTTTGTTCATCATTTACATAAATAGTATTTATCAAGGAAAGTTTCGGGGTATATTAAAATCTTTTGCAGATGATACCTCTTGTTGTTGTCCTTGGTTGAGGACTTGAATGCACTCAAGTGGTGGTTCTCAGTACATAAAATGCAACTTAGTGTATAAAAGACAAATTACATAAATTTCAATTTAAGAGGAACTAGCGATTTTCATAATCACATTAGATACAAGTGTATTAATTGTTTAAATAGAAATTTTGAATGTAATAGCTGTAAAGTTGTACAAAGGGTTGAATGTGTAAAATATTTAGGAGTAAATATAGATCAGAATTTAACCTGGAAGAACTATATAAATATGCTAAAAATAAGTTGAATAGTATAATAAGAACATTTTATTTTTTAAGAACAATGTGTCCAGAAGTAGTTCCAGTTTATTTTTCTCTTGTTCGTAGTAGAATCGAGTATGCTATAACAACTTAGGGTGGAACATATCAAACAAATACAATTATATAATGCAAAAACGTTTTATAAGATTGATAAAGAACAAACATAGGTATGATCATACTATTCAACTGTTTAGAGATTTAAAGGTTTTGCCTTTGAACAATTTATATGTTTTTAAGGTCATGAAACTTTTCTTTTCAAAAAGTGGTAATAGAATAAAAAATGACAGAGTAGCTACTTTTAGAACCAAACTACGGAATCCAAATATTGATGTACCAAAACCGAACACTATATGCTTTACAAAAACATACAATGTTATTGCCCCCAGAATTTTCAATAAAATTCCAGATAAAATAAAAAAAATACCATTAAATAGACTAATTATCATACAAATGAAGAAATTGTTACTATGTATGGAAGACGTAGATTTTATGTTCATCATCCTGCAATAGTGTTTTGACACTGTTGCGGGTTGTTTTTTCATTAGTTATTAACTGAAATAAACATGTTAAATATATGGAATTATATTAATGTAAAATGCACACATTCTTGTATATCTTAGTATTTTGTATCAACATTTATTAACTTTGTGCTCGATTAAGATAACTTGATTATGTTTATATTCATGCAACATCAAAACGGGCTTTGCCTTGAGGTGCAATATTGTCTCTTTCATATATTTATATTTACTAAAAGTGAAATGTATTGTATTTTTGGAAGAACAATAAACTATTTATTATTATTTATTATTATTACTTCCGCTCGGGTATGAGAAAAATCAACCACTGGTTAATAAAAGTGTGGGAATGCCAAATGGTTATTCAAGTGATTGTGGCAATCACAAGCTAACGATTATCCATAGCGGATTTTTTTTTTTTTTTTTTTTTTTACGTACGAATATAACTTAACCAAGACCATCGTACGTATATAACTTAAGCGCATGGGTGTGGGTCGATACCGCCATACGTAGATTCAGAACTACCAACACAGTTAAGGCCGGTTTTCACATATAGTACCGTGCTCCCACCGTGTCCCTGTCGTTCTCCAGTCTTCCCTCACTTACAGACACAGAATGTCTGCTACATACAGCCAAAATTGCTATATCTAGCTCAAAATGTTAAATGTAGGCTAACGTGCTACATATAACACTCGTTCTTTTGTTTTTTGCTACATATAGTATTTGTTATATAACATTTGCTTTATAGCATGTTTTTCTATATAGCACGTTTTGCTAAATAGCATGTTTTGCTATATAGTGTAAACGCGGCTTTAGAATATAAAACTCTCTCTACTCTATCACCGAAATGGATCAGGACGTTATGGATATTTTTATTGCTTGAGCGGTTTTTTTTCTTGAGGATATTAGCTGGTCTTCATTAGGAGAAGCAAGTGTTAAGCTATGAAACCTGGACTTAGCTTTTTGACGGGTGATCGAAACACACAAGTACTCTATAATTTATATTTTATTTTATTTACATTATACTATGCCTTCTTTAAATTTACTTTCTGGCGTTGAAAACCATACAATATTGTTAATTTCATAAATATATGTTTATTACAGTTAGTTATAAACATCCACAAGTAAAACGACAGTTTTAACACGTGGGCAGGGTTTTAATGGGCAAGTTACAGACAGTTTTATAGCCAAATGTCAGGTAATAATGTTGAGTGAGTTAATGGCGTTGTATTTATTTCATACTACTTTATATTTTAACTTACAAAATGTACATTAACGATGTGACTTTTAAAGTCAATACTCACTAATTAAATCTAGAAACTTTTTAATTAGTAACTTTTGTATTGCTAATAGTTCTTTAAAAAAATGGACAAGTAATTTAATTTGTTAGAAAATATACAAAGGAAAATACTGATCTAGTTAAATTAAATTAAGGATACATCATGCGTATATGATGTGTTTAAAAAAAAAAACAAAATGTGTATTCTTAAGACTATATCAAACGTTGTAAAACATTTATTACAATAATGTTATGAAGTTTTGTAAAAAGATTTGTTTATTACATTGAACATACCCAACCATGTTTTACACGCTCCCAACTAAGTGTACCAGTAAAAGTTGAAAAACATATTTTGTAAAGTTAAAAACCTTTTGTAAAAGTATACTAAAATTAGTTTAAAAGTAAACTTTTTTCACAAAATACAGTTAATAATATTTTACATAAAATTATTTTATACATTCTACAGTTCGTAGCCAAAAGGTTAACCAGTATGGGTTAAGTAGCATATATTGTTACATTAAGGAAGACTGGTAATGATCAATACTTCTTGAAAGCTACAGTACTAAAAGGTTTAAGAGTAAATAATAGTTTATTTGAATGTTAAAGTTATTTTTAAGTTCATGTCAGATATTTCCAAAAAATAATAGTTGACAAGTTTTACTAGTTGGAATGTTTAGGCTATGTTATATGCCTCATTATATATTTTCACTACACTAAAAGTATTGCTAATAAAAACAAATGACTTATGAAAACATGGATAAGCCAATTATATTGTGACCTACTGAAAGCATTGATGTGAGAGAGATTCACTGAATGGTGGGAGTGAGAGAGAGAACAACTCTTAGCCCACTGTGTAGTTAAATTTAATAGTTGTCATTTAAACTAGGTAGTCTGTGGGCAGCCTGCTGGTAGCACATTATCATGCCCCACCCATTACGTCATTTGCAGCACTGACCATTAGTTGGTTTGAGCAATACTAACAAATAAAACTTGCAACGATCAAATTAAATCATTATTTAGTATTGTAATAACAATTATTAGTACGAAATTTACAAAATGAGTATTAATTTAAACAACGAATATAAAAAAAACTTGTTAAGTTCATCACATTTTTTTCTACTCAACACTGACACGAAAGTTGTGTACAGACCGGACCTTGAAAGTGGAAGTAGTCACACTTGTGTTGAACGGCCCTGGAGAAGGGAACATTTTCCCCCGCTGCCGAAACCCATATATTCGGTAAATGTAGCACTCAGGCTATAATATGTGGCACAATCGTACCATAGATTTTCACTAATATTTGAAATTATTAAAAACAAAAAATAGCAATATTAAACAAGAATATAAAAGGTTACATAAATCTTCATTTATCTACTACAACAGTGAAATTAATATGAAAAAAAAATAAATAAAATTATATTTATTTTACTGTATCGTTCTTCTCCTGATCTGTTGTCACTGAGAATGGGTTGAAAGTAAAACTAGTCGATAAACAGCTAATTTTTAAACTTAAGAAAGAAAATGTAGACTAACATTTAATAATAACAACTGATCCGTACTTATAAAATATATAATTTAAAACCAACAAACGTTCACTTTCGTTGATTGATTATTTTAGATTTACAATTATTTAAAACAAAAAAGTCTTGTTAAAAACTAGGTATGCTGTAGATCATAATCTATGTTCTGGCTGTATAAAGTTACTTTCAATTAAACAAAAAGAGTTGAAAAGATTAAAGATTGAAGATTAAAATCCATTCAGGCGTTGTTTCAGAGTGCCCGTGAACAAACACACCAGTATATTTTAAATATACAGTATTATTTGAGCTTTTATATAAGTTTTTGTAATCTTATTTGACATTTTGTGAAACTAACTCAACCAGTTGGTTGCCTATATTAATGAGTAAATCGTCTGTGTGGAATGAAATAAAGTATGTTTTATCTATTAAACTTAAATAATAAATAGATAAAATTAAATTCATCACTAGAATAAAACTGAACAGAGAAAATATTATAGAATCCATTAAGGTATTCTAGTACACATATAATATTACCACCAGTTGACTAAAACATGTACACCATTTTATTATTTTATTAAAAAATATTCAATTATTAAAGGTCCAATCTAGTCCTAAGTTGATTAGTATGAGATGTAAACTCGTCAAGAATGATATTAGAAAAACAGTTTTTAAATTCTTAATTTCTTTTAAAAACTTGATGGTCTTAGGAGGAAATCTCCATCTATTATATGAAATGTTGCGATACGATCATTAATACGGAGCGCATCCTTCAAATACATACCCGTGTATTTTAACTTTTTTCATGAAGTGAAGTTGTTCCTTAGATTTATATGTCTTGGTACATATATGAAGAGTAGGTTACGAAGTTTACTCTCGTTTGTTGGAATTTACTTAAATTATCTATCTGTGATTGAATTCATGTCCCATAATTGAGCAATCACAGCGATGAGTCAAAAGTAATTAAATTTACTCCGAATAGAAACAACGTGAATAACAAATTACTGTGTTAATTAATGTCGTATTTCATAAAACTGTAATCACATCCATAGTAAAATCCATAAACAAAAATAAATAACTCAGCATTCTGTATAAAAATTAACTTCCTCCACTCACTGCACTAATATTTCTCGGGATATATAACGTAGAATTTTGTATTACAAATTAAAGCTTGCTAATTATATAATTGTTTCTTATCCCTAACCCCCCCCCCCCATTGGGCACAACTGGAAGCCTCACAGATTTACAATGACAGTCATCTAAAATTAAATTCACTTCGATGCTGCTATGTTGACACACAGTATGTAGTATGTACTGTACAACAACCGGACGCCGCCGTCAGCTTAGCATTGGCCAATCAGCTGACTCTATATCTAAGTGTACCGCCTCTTTAGCTCCTTGGCTCAACACTGATTGGTTCATTAACCGGACCCGTTACCTACGGATTATCTGAGATCAAACGTATAAGATCAATTCCGTTGTAACCCGCATTATTCCCATAATCCATCGTTACAATACAGTAATCAACATTCAATTAGTGCTGCCAACAATTTAATACTTTATAATTACTTATCTATGTCATTTACCTTTACACAAAAGAAGTCTTTGTTAGTTTAAGGATGAAATTAGTAACATTAAGTTTATTTCATATGACGATCTATGTTTATATTAGGACTTAAGGCTAATAGTATTAATAATAACACGTAGACATAATATACTATAATATAAGTAGAGTGGAAACACCGACTTAACGACATCTCAAGTACGACTTTCTTCCTAAGTATGAGCCGAGCGCCGGCTCTGATTACTTCGGCTAGCTTCGGTTTTAGGTACCCCCACCAAGTCACGAGATCAAAATAAAGAGCTGTTATTGACTAAAACAACTGATATGGCTGACATATAGACTTAAAAATAATTACAGTTAATTTTTGTATTTCTAACTGTAGAAAATCAGTTAATCAACTATAATTATATTAGTATAGAAATTATGAATTTAATTGTGTATTTATAATAAGAAAAAAAAATGATTAAGGTGAGTAGTAGCAATACGGGGATTCTTCGTAACTTTATGATTATAATAGTATAAGACAACGATGATTGACTTCGTGTTTGTACTTACCGTTATGATTGTACGTGTTGGGAATAAAATACAATCATAATTATTTTATTTATCAATTGACCAACATTTCCACACCAGGTTAGGTCTAAACCAGGACGTAGAGGTCTTGGTGGGTTAGGAGAAATTTAACGTGCTTCCTTCCCCAGTAGGCCTATGCACACTTGTAAAGAGCCTCATCCATCGCTCCATACGGTCATGACCACTCCATAACTAAATTGTCATGTCCCTTTTTTCTATCCCTTGCCAACTGCGTGTCACTTTACTCGGTGAAGCCTTTCAATATGAAACAACTGGTAACCTACAAGGGATTTTATTTTATATAAATATATTTCTTTTATTCCTTGAAAATCTCACACCCTGGACTTAAACAATTTAGGCCTGCTATAGAGTATACAACTCACACACATACAAATACACGTAGCATCGAGGACCCGGACTCGCAACAATAGGTCTTACATTGTCTGCCTTTATAATGCGAGGACCGCCTCGACTGCGAGGATTATGCATTTTACGACTGCTTCGGAGAACAGTCGGGCGATTTTTTTAATTGAATTTAGGCGCCCTCATCTCGACAGTATAATATTCCACACAAGTTTCCTGGAATTACAGATATTAAGCTAGCCATAGAACACACACATTCACCCATGCTTGGATCACTTATTTCTATTAAACCTTTTATAGTAAAGTTGTGCACTCACTAAGACGCACTTACCATCTTTAGCATGTTGTGGAAGATAATAAGGTAAAAATACATAATCAAAACATAATCTCGAAGTATGACTTCATTCAACCTTTAAATGCCTCTTTGATTTTATCCTCTACATCCTGCGGGGATCTACGTCGTATGTTTCCAATAGCTAATGAGGCGGTGTTTTATGCGGCGACAATAGAGGAGCGGACATTGTCTATGATAGAAGAGCTGGGAGATGGTTGAGGCTCATCCAGACCTGACGTCTTCGAAATAAAGGGAGCAGGGTCATATGCCTTCGTCTTAAGGTGAGCGGGGCTGAACCACTTCAGATGGCGGCTGTGATTACATAGGGTAATAGAAGTGCTGCAGGGCAGGCACGGGCGTTGGGGCTGCTGGGTGGTGAGCTTCGGTGTACCGCAGATCTTGAGGTGTTTTTAGATGTTTGGTTTGGAGATAAAATTTCCACACTTGGAGTAGGAAGTCCAGTTGACGATCATGCTGAAATAAATGGTAATTTGAAATAATTACAGGTCCAGTAAAACGTAAACTAGGTCTAGAGAACGTAAACGTGAACTACAGAAGTACTAGAGTAATATTATATATTACTATGTAATTATTACATCTTTATTAGTAATATGTATTAAATTTATGAAGATGATGTGAGGAGAAGATGTCTAATGAGAGTTGAAGGTGTTGCAGGAGTAGCAGATGTGTCAAAGAAGATGGAGCCAAGGGTGAGGTCAGACATAATACGTACGTATGAAAGCCTAATCTGTTTAATGAAATATTTACCTATATAAAATTGTATACAAGTATCTAGTATGGAGTCTTAGAAATTAATAAAACAGTTGTTTTATCAACATAATGTTACGTAGCCCACTTACATTTTTACAAAAATATGATATTTTACAAAATACATATTTGCAAAAGCTACTTAAAGAAGCCTATTTAGTATTATCATGGTCATCATTATTGTAACTAATTATTTTTACTAGACGAATTATTCAAACAATTTTAATGAAGATCGTAATGGAGTTGCCCTCTGACGAAAATAAGTTTTCCTTTAACCTTCCATAAATAGAATTCATCGTAGAAATTCTCTACCACAGATGAAGTAAGTGAATGACGGTAAACTGAGTTACCCGCTGTCACTACACGCCCTTGTCACAAGGGATAATATTCCGCCAACTTCACTTATTGTTAATAGACATTAACTCTAACTGGTAATGTCACGGTAAATTAACTTGTTTGAGAATTGTTCATTATAAACGTTTTGATATTTTGTGGTTAATCATCATTCATTTGAATCCACTATAGTAGTATGTGTTTAAATATATATTTAGGATTAATTGTATGCTCTATAACTGAACAAATATAAAAGAAGTGCTAAATTAACATAATTATGAAACATTATATAGTAAATAAAATGGTTTAACTTCTCATAATATATAAAATGCATTGTGTATACAAACACCATTTACCTACAGAAAAACATGATAGTATCTGTCTCCAGCATTAATTATTATAATATTTTTTTAATCATATATCACGTGATACCTTGCAGCACTATAGAGTTTTAAATAATTCCTAAATATTTTTACTTATCACAATAATAACAATACATTTCATTCAAAGTATTAGCTCATTAAAGTAATCATGTTTCACGTTCCCTTATGGTAAGCGTGGTTTCTAAGCGAAACATTATTAACGCTGTTCTTTAAGCCATGTTAGGACAGAAACAAATCTCTGCAGGGGATTTGATATTCATTAAAAATCCAGCTCCAAGCAATAAAGATGGTTGGAGATTCGTATATCCATGTTAACCAACCCTCTCTTCAATCTGAAACGAACACCACGTGGTGACATGTATTTATTTTAGTTTTGTTAATTTTGACACATAGTTCATCCCTTTGTATTAGGAATGAACTTACTACTACTAGTAATAAATTAAATTTACTATTAGTAAATACAACTATTTCATATTTCATTTATATTTTGTATTAATTACTAACTTCCACTGACTCATTTATGAATAATAGGCTTAATAACAAGAAAAATATTCACTTTTCAATTCTGAAAACGTTTAACTTTTGGTTGATCATGAATATTAAATATAATTCCTGACAAATGGCTTAAAATTATCTTTATATTACCTATTCAAAATAAAAATGGTACATTGCAATTTAAAGGGAAAAACAAAAAATTAAATATAATTTAATTTACAATGTATGATCGTAGAGATATGAATATGAGAAATGAATGATTGTAATCAGTGTTACTAACTAAGGTCGACTGTTCCTTATTGAGAGAACTTTACTTTTGTCCTATAGCTAGGGCAACTAAGGACCTACAGCTCCACATGGAATCCAAACCACGAAGAAAGGTCTGATTTTTAGCAAACTGGCTAGCTGAAACTCTCGTGTCGTACACCGTAGACTTCATTAGTAGTGTCCAAGCCAAGCAGATGGCAACTACTAAGCGGATGCGTGCCGATAACAAATCCTACCACCTGCAATCTCCGCAATACTTTGTCCAAAGTCATTGTTGTCTTCCCCTAACTCATTATTTTCCGGAACGTCATCAGGAACTTCCAAAGGCATCTAACTTCCATGGTCTCAGTTGATAAACCTCTTGCTAGCCTTTTATGAAGAGCCTCAAACGCTGCTGCAGTTACTACGGAAGGTGCTGATGCGCTGGTGATTAATCTTCCAGAATCTCCTCATGGAATCAATTAAATCCATAGATGGATTTCAAAGTGTTAAAATATTTCCTAACGATAATTAAAACGTTATTATGACTCATAGTAGTGAAACGCATGTCTTCTCATCCCACTTTACTCTGCATCGACAAACTTGTTCGCCATTGTTGTCTTCCTTCCATCTGGAGACTCTTCTTGCACTTTCTTAGGAAGGGCTTTCTGAGTGCCGAATATCTCCTGGGTTTCACCAGTTAACAGCATTTGTCCTCAAAGTCGGATGGTTACAGCACCAAGCCAATGTGCTCTTTGGCTATAATTATATCTTTCAATATTTATGCATTTTACGGACATTTTAAAAAGATACCATCATTTAATATGTTGCCAACTATAATATTTAGGTTATTGGGATTGAAGATGAAATAGTTACTTTAATATCTGAACACATAGTTTATTACGTACCCCTACAAACAAATTTCGTGGCAGAAATTATGTGTACGCGTGTTTGAAGAGAGTAAGAGACCTACGAAAATGATAAATGCAATCACATAATTGTTTTCATCGCTTAATTGTACATTATGACATTTGTGTTTTTAAATTATCATAAGTTGTAAAAATCTTTTTCCTAGTTGGAACAAAACAAAGTATCATAATTTTAATTAATGTTCACTGAGCATCAACACTAAACCTGTATTACTCAAAAGCCCGTTAGTGTTTTGCATTTATATTTTAGTACACGTTAAGCAGGAATGTTTTCTATGAGTTTAATGGATTTTATTATTCTAACTTTTAAAGAAAATGTCTTATTTATTTTCCTGAAACAACGTTTTCTTGGCTGCTAGATGTATTAATAATAATTACTTAGTCACGTTGTAATCCTAAGTAATTAAGTAATTACGATACTTTCATTTTACATGTGTGATAAATGCAGTAATTTTATATTCATTTACATCAATTTAAACTGATCAATGTAAAGTGATTTGTTTATTAATATATCGTAACTATGTATGCCATGAGGATTTCAACATGACTAAGTAATTACTTGTATGACACCCGGAAATCAAGAAAACGTTTCATACACTTAAAAAAGAACTTTTATCTTGAACATTTAAAATTCTAAAATTATAAAACTTATAGAAAACATTCCTGTCAATCCCGTTTTACGAGATACATTTATTGTTCTTTTAGTACTAAAGGCGTGAAGTTGATGCATAAAAAACTAGTTAAAATGATGGTACTTTTTACTTCCAACTACGTTAAAAATATTACAACTTATAGTTTTAAAATGCATATTTCCTAACGTACAATGGAACCAGGAAAACAATGGTGTGATTGGATCTCTTAGTTTATTTGTAAACAGGCTTCAAATTTGGGTAGACATAACATCTGCACCGACAGTAATTACAAATATAACTTATCCTTCCTTGCTCACATATATAAATATGGGATCCTTTATTAAATTTACTAAGGACGTATATTAAGGACGCTACGTGGGTTCTAAATGTAATGAGTGTAGTGATAGTTCTAGTGCATGTTTATGATGGTTCTGTTTCCATTGCCACTGTTTATTGCATCCGTTTAGTCTCAATCTAATGTCAGTCGGGGTCAGTCTGGGTACCGTAATAAAGATCGCTATCAGGAGACCGTAGTTAAGTCGAATGTTTGTCTTCATCTAAGTTGAGAGGGTCATGTATCTCTATTTACGCTTGTTTTTACGTCCTTGGCGTGGTGACTGTGGATTAAATTATATTTAAAGTTAATTTTACAAAAAAATTTTAGAACATAAGATATTAAAAAAATACAACTTTTTATGGAATATTTTTTCCTGATATTTGACGTAATTTAATTTAATTACATTTATAGTCATATATGTTGAATTGAATTCTATTTTTAATAACTAGAAAATTATTCTTAAATGTTGTGGGTTTGAACTTATCTCGGTTAATGATAAAATTCACGATTTGTATACTTTTAAATGCACATTCATGTCATTTATTTTAACTATTCTCTTTTGAATAAATATGTTCACTATTTTTAGTAGTATAGTATGTTTATCATATCGTTGTTTTATCTTATCAACTAAAATATTAAAAACTTTAAGATTTAAATTGTATGTATACTTAAGATATAATGAGTTAAATGGAAGATTACCTATAATAATAAAAATAAACATAATGTTCACTGCATAGAAAATTTCCTTTTCCTAATTACTGATTCCTTATGTACATTACAATGTTTTAAATGTTTTTAAAAAATATACAAACTTACATCTGAATTTCATTAGTGCATCAGATAATCATCTAGTCAAACCTTTCTATCATTAAAGGTTTTTTTAGTTTGCAACATTCTTTACTCATCAACATAAATAAACATTATTGTGATTAAATTTATTTTAAACCCATGTTTAATGTAAACTAATCATACTTGCGACTTGTAACCACTGGGCTTTTGTTAACTTTAATTACCTGAATAACGGAGACTTGGCTAATTAAACAATAAATAAATAAAAATACGTCACGATAATCGGATAATTTAGGAGCCAATTTATAAACTTTCAGTTATTCAGCAATGCCAAGTATTCAGTTATGAATTATAATCTATCTTTTTAGTACGATCACTCACTGTTGTTAAATTATTTAAAGCCATTGGCCATATGATTAATAACTAGGCCCATCACGGAGGGCATCAACTATTTACGCGCTGGTTAACTCATAAATGTTATTTTCCGTACCGGAGTGTAATCATTTTATTGTTATGTTACAGGAATATGTTATGTGTTGAAGATTCACATAACACATAACATAGGGGAGCAAATTAAATATTAATCAGTTAAATTGCCTGTTTTATTTTCGGCATTCTCATTATAGAATATATTTATTAGTTAAGACAAGAAAACATTTATGAATAAAAAATATACTCCCTTCCTACTTCTTTGAACTCTGCAGAATTCTTATAGGAAGACCTACATTAAAACAAATTAGAAACTATAGGGTTTTACCCGTAGTAACCCTTTATGTAACTATTGAGAACCCCTTTGTGACAATGCGAACCTGGAGGGCAATCGATAAACTCCACTCTGTGTTTGTTTTATAGGTAGAAACAGTGTTACCAACTGCGGAACGCATAATGTGTCCTGTTTACATAATGTGAATAGAATAAGTCTTGTGACTGGTTGAACTCTAATGGTAGAACTCCGCAAAGTGTTTAATACATACCCTCAGAGGATACAATTCATGTCACTACAAGAGTGGCTCTTGCCTTGAGAATCAATTTGTTTTAATATATAAATATTTTCACAACACTAAGGCCATTCGTTTTGAACGATAAAAAATAGAGAGAAATAAACATACCAATTTATACAATTTAACAAATGTTTAAACAAAATGATAAAAGCTATAGAACTTTAGTAAAACCATGATGTTGAGAGGAACAGCAATATGAAAACATTATACGATAGTAATTTTAAAAATAAATAAATAAATCAAGTTTTAATAATTAATTATTATTGATGCTGATTTATAAAAAAATCTCCCTCAAGTGGGACACTGGGCTGTGTGTAAACGTTTTGTTAATCTCTCCATTTCCGATGGAAATCTCGTTAGCGGAGATTTAGCTCATATTCACTGTTTTCATTTCGTGTTGTGATGCTGCCTGACAACAGTGCTTTGTATTTAAATAGAATTAGTTTTTGCTATTAACTTAAAGCTTTGAAACAAACAATCCATTACCGTAAAGTGGGAAGTAACTTTGAAACTCGGAGGGGTGGAACCCACGATCGAAACTCGGAGGGATGGAGCCCACGATCGAAACTCGGAGGGATGGAGCCCACGATCGAAACTCGGAGGGGTGGAGCCCACGATCGAAACTCGGAGGGGTGGAGCCCACGATCGAAAGTCGGAGGGGTGGAGCCCACGATCGAAAGTCGGAGGGGTGGAGCCCACGATCGAAATCAAAGGCAATCAGAACTCTTTACTTTTCCTATTTGAGACCATAAGAACCTTTATGGTGTTCATAAAACCATAAAGAACCATACAGGAAGTTCATAAAACACCCTTCAAGACTTCAGCGTATGATTACTTCATGAAAACTAAGTAAAAATGTTGTATAAACATAGGTCCTAAAACGCTTAGTTTTCGTCTGTGAATGTGTTTTTTTACATAAAGTATCATATCTTAATAACCCCTGAAAAGTACATGTATGAGAAATAATAAGAGGTAATGTAGTATATAAAGTATCTAGTTTCTACTTTGTACAATTTTAAAATAGCGGCTATATTTATTATTCAAGTATAAATTTTCCCAAAAAAACTACAATGTACACACAAATTTTACAATTTGATTTCCCAAAAGAAGGTACAATGATTTTTAAGTTCGGATACAAATACTTGATACAAATTTTGCAAATTTTATACTTATTAAGATAAATTTCTTTGGAAACTTAAAATAGCCGCCGTTTTAAAACAGTAGAAAGTACGAACTTGATACTCTATACAAAGTCAGGTCTTCTTATTTCTCATGTATTAATGGGGATTGAATATAATATAGCTTGGGGTTATTTATATATGATAAATTATGTAAAAAGACACATTCAGACAGACGGACGGAAACCGGGCATTCTAGAACTTATGTTTATAGGAACTTTTCTTTGTTTTTACGTACATAACCATATCCTGGAGTCTTGAAGTGGTTTGTATGAAGACCTGTATACCTTTTCAGGTTATTGTTAAGTTTGAGAACTGTTGGTTGATACGTCAATACGGGCTTTGCTTTTGAAAATAAAGATGATATCAAGTAAAACTGGAATGTTGTACAAAATACAAAATGATATAAAATTTCTATCTTCTACTTTTTAATTGTTAGTCAATATTATACAAATGAATCTCTGTTTTTAATTATCCTAATATATAATAGTTTATATAAATATACATTGATAGAGATATTATTGCTAAAAGTTATAAGATATCAGTTTTGTGAATTTCTTCTACATATTATAATAATGAAAGGGCTCCCAATCGGACGTAAATTTAGCATAACTTATAATTTAAACTCTAACTGAAATGCAAAATTGCTATTTCTCTACTATATGGGTCCGTTTGCAGCAAATAATTACATGTTGTACAATTGTCACCAGATTTGAGAATTTAGTAATGAAAAATACAAGTGTTTTATACAAATAATCAGCAGACTCTAATGAACCTTTTATATCAAAGGCTCGTTGAAAATATGTGAAATATAAGGTACTTCAATTGGCTCAATCCCCCCCCCCCCCATTATTTTATCTACTGTGTATAACAGATTCGATCATTACATAAACTTTGTCCATAATTAATAGAAAATTAAAACTAAATAACAACGTTAAGAACATAAACAAACACGACTGAAACAATTTAATGTACACTACCTAACTCGTTACACTTTCCATGGTATATTATGTATTTTAAATTATAAAAACTGTTTTTCACAAAAGAATAGAGATGTTCACCCCTGTTCATTGTTAGAGACAGACAAAATCACGCGATGAGTTTGTGACGCAGCATGAAAACAGGGCTCAGTGAATTATATGCATGCAAACACGCTTTGTATAGTTCAAAACATCCTTGAAGTTTCCTTGAGTTTAACACAAGGATTTGTGTTTGAGTACAATGTTGGCATTGAAGAAACTTTGTGTTATATTGTTTCTCCAGGTTACAGTTTTATATTGTACGTGTCAATTTAATTTATTTGCAATAATTAATTGCATATTCTTTTTGGGTGTAGTACTTTTAATTTATAGAAAAATACGAATGACAGTTTTAAAAATAACTATTACAATAATCTGTTGGTAGTTATTTAAAAGCCGTTTATCTAGTAGTATATGGTCTCTATACTATTTGCGATCAGGTAAAAATCGGCCGGAGAGTTAGGGGAAGTTGTCGGTTGTGGCTGATTGGAGGCTAAAGAGGTATTTCGAGAAGGATTCATTAGCGATGATACCGGAATCTGGAATTTGTTAAATGAGGCAGCCCCTACATTTCTAGTAAGTTGCAAGAGTCATTGTACCTTAAGGTTTATGGATGTATCTTACAAATAATGTTGATTTTATGAAAGTAGCTTTGATAAAGACATTTTGTATGGGTTATTTGGCATTAAGATCAACAATAACTAAACCTTAAAAATATTTTCGACATTATTATTATTATTCATTTCTGAGACACCTATCATAGAGATACGGGTGAAAATGAGGGGTGAATGACTGTGTTGAGTGTAGATGAACGAGTGTAGTCATTGTTACTATCTGAGTTGGACTTATGAATAGCTTAATAGGCAGGGCAATTATGTGACCTACAGCTTCACGTGGAATCCGAGCCACGTAGTGTTGTTCTGGTTTTCAGCTAACTGACAAGTCTTACACTCAGTTCTCTCCCCTACACAATATCTGAACCTTGACTACCAAACAACATGGACATCTAGACTTCTACAATAATGTTCACGTCGATGGCAACCATTGATCGGACGCTGCGTCGATATTAAGAGGACCGAGCATGGAACCTATCGCCTACAATATCCTAAACACTTTGTCCCCAAGTAGCTGGGCTACAGCACTGCGCCACCAGTGCCGACTGACCATCAGTATGTCACCATGAATAGAGTTACCCATAAATAACATATTGTATCAAAAAACAAAAACTAATATTGATAACATAGTGATAATAATCATTTGTGTTTATCATTTCGAGTTATAGAGATTTTAAAGTTAAACCAAATTGCAATGTTTCATTTTACACCATTTACACATTGGACAGTAATAAATCTCAAAAAGATCAATTATTCGTAGAATAACTGGCCTCAAAGGAATTTTTTCATCAATCCATTAGTTTTACCGCGCTCAATTCACATGGATTGCTTACAATTATAGTTTACTTAATAACTAATTACTAATTTCAATATCACATACAAAAATTACAATTTTTGCTGATCATAATATGATAATGTTATCTTAGATCTTATCTTATCTTAGGATAAGTGGTATTGTTCATTTGCTAATATAAACTAATATATATTTTCCGGTGATAGCCACGTCAATGTGATATCTACACTAATAAACAGACGTTTCACCCATGCTGTGATGTATCCTCAGTGGTATCGCTGAGACTGAGAATATTGTAGATAACACCTTGACGAGGTTGTCACCGGAAATATAGATTCATGTTGTAATAGTTTTTTTTTTTAATAGTAATTTAGTGTTTACCAAAATAAGTTAAGTTTATAAAATAGGTTTAAATAGGAAACTAAAAGTGCAATATCATTACAGTACAATTAAAAGTAGACAAAAACAACTCAAGTTTAAAATAAAACTAAAATAACCTTTTTAGAAGCTATTTTAAATACGTCAGTGAACGTTTCTGAAATAATTAGTATAATTGTTACTATTGACAGGTACAGCTAACTAAATTAATATCAAGGAGATAATTATGAGATTAAAATGTGATCATTAAAGGTGGTGCCTAAGTAAGAAAATGATTTTCATTTACAGGTAAACTGTTTTACTGTACATAAAATAAGGGTATTTGAAAGAGAAATAAATCAAATAAAATGAAAAATGTTTTACTTAATGAGGTAAAGTTAGGACCATTAGTAAGGAGCAAACTCTTACACTTAATCTCAGATTTTTAAGTTAACCTAAAATAAGTAACTTTATGTTTTGTATAGATTTTTATAAGATATTTTATAAGATTTTTATGATAGTTAATTACGAAGAGATAAGAGGCAAAATATTTACCCAACCAAGTTAGTGTTAATTTAGTCATGATATAGAATATAGAAAACAATGTTTCATTATTGGGCTCATTTATTCATTTGTACATATTTTGTCCGACTTAAGATAAACTACTTTCTTAAGTTTTATGTACAAAGTAATTATAAACTAAAAACAATTATTAATTAGGCCACGTAAAGTTGGGGTTTTAGGATAAAAAGGTTAAAGGTGAAAGGTAGAAAGTGTAATCCGTTTACCTAGATGAGAGTGGTCACTTAGGGATTTTCCAACAATAACATTTACTCCAAACTTCTATCATTTAAAATGCCAATATTCCAATATGTGAAAATAAAAATACGATGCGTATGTAAAAAAGTTATGTTATTATGATTTAAGGCGATTTGTAAATAGTGTGATTACTGTATATTGATATTACCAGTAAAATAATAAATTTACATTTTGAGATGTCAAGTATATTAAATGGAATTTGACAAACCACTATTTATTTATTTTTGCCCTTTTCTAGGTAGAAATGTAGGTATTAATTATCCATACACTAATTTAAAATTAGTGATGAAAAACTGTAATTACAACTAAACAATGGCCATAAACTAATGTTCATCGAAAAAATGCACTTCAAGAATATTTATTTTGATGTCTAAAACGTAATCCGTTTAAAAGCTAGAATATAGTAAACAATAATTAATCCCTTATTATTCACTACACCGAAGTATGTACTATTTTTATTTGAATTGTAAAAACGTAAGCATAACGAATGCTATAGATTAAAGTTAACAACTATATTCTCGAATACAATATAATGTTGGATATCCTCTTAATTTTTAGTTCCCAGCTAATTCTGAAATAGTGATTCGTATTTATTCAAAATCATTGAACTCCTTCAAGTCGACTGATTTATAAAGTCGCTCTCTGTCCATCGATTGTTTAGTTATGATTTTGTCGTGACTGTTACTTGACGTCAGTTTGGCTTATCTCAGGATGCAGGCACTTCCGATGCCTCCATATTTTATCACTTCTCGGTAACTCATACATGCACGCTTCTAAATATTTATTTTGTATATTTTTTCAAGTAAATGGTTAGTGCTCACTAAATAAGACCACTTAAAACATGGTTATACTATTATAAATTAGTTTAATGTTTTTAAATATCAGTTTTAACAATACTCATGTTATCATATGTATGTTATATAAAATACGTAAATGTTATATGTTATATATATACTTGTAATTAGTAGATATTTGAATTTACATTCCCTTTATGAAGAGTGCTGTTTTGTCAGTCGGAGAAATGTATCCAGGTCAGAGAGGACTAAAGCGTTAATAACGTGTTGTCGTCCTGAGGGTAAATATAGATTTGCTTAGTGAATTTATTACTTTGGGGATGTTTATCCCTGTAGTAACGAAGTGTATCAACTAAGTGTCAATCGCTGATCCGTTTGATTATAATGTTATATAGTTTTGCCAAACTTTAATATTTTTAATTTATTTTCTATTCTATATATTTAATTTCGTAAGTGAACTGGTCCCCACGAAATATCTTGAACTAAGAAGAACATAACTAGTTTTATTATATTAATGTAAAGATCAAGAGACAATAACGATGAAAAAAATCTGAAATTTGTGTTGACCGCTTTGGAGTTTGGATACTTACACATTTATATGCTTATTGGTTGCCAAGTACATGAATATTATCGCGTTAAATAATCGTCAAACATTACACCTGCAAACCGCTCTGAAACGTAACTGAATACTTCATTTCATAGAATACAGTATTCTCCAATACCCAAATACACATTATTATTTCTTTGTTGTTCACATAGCCCATTGGACAGTTTATACAATCGTATACTCATCTCTCAACTACCACATCCAAACGGTTCTTGAGGGAGGGTTGGTAACGAATAAATGTACAAAGTTAACTACTCTGTAACAAGGGTTATGAACTGTTGACTGTTAAGAGTTCAAACAGGATAATGACATGGAAAGATCAGCATCAAAACAATATTAATTAATCAATGTGATTTTGTTGTGTTCAAAACTTGAGGGTGAAGATTTACAAGCAGTTTTCACGCATTGAAGCTGTTGAAAAATGTATATAAAGAATGTAATACGTAAGCCAGATCAATTTTAAAATTAGTAATAGCAGACATAAAACGTGTTATGTTTGGATAAAACATGTGCTGATAATGACACTCGTATTATTTGTTTCTTTTTTGAAATCAGTTTGGTAATGACTGTGATGCTATAGTAAATTCAGGCTCTTCAATTTTAGGAGAATATGATTTAGATATTGATGTATGGTGACAATTGACACAACAGATAGGTTTAGAAGTAACTTGGAGATTTTTTCTAAATTTACTTTAAGAATACTTTCTTATATTCAAAATACTTCATATAGTCATTAACCAATTTAACATTTTGAATGTTTTGAACACATATCTTTCTAAATTCATATAATTCAAAACTATTCTATCAATTATTTTTTTATATTTTCATATATACAATTAATCTTATATCAACAAAACATTTAAAAGTAAACGGTTTTAACGATTTTAATCAACGTTTATGACATGTGGTGGATTCTAAACTGATAAAATAATTAATTAATAACTATTTTAATTATTTCTTATGAAAAGTATACGATAAATTATAACCAAAGGCCATATTGAATTTGTAGATAAAGTTCATTCCAGCTCTATTGAATAGTTTTTATGGAATATGCAATGTTATCATTTTCAATAAGCCAAAGGATCATCACCCTTTAGAGTCGCTTTGTGAGTATCCTTAATAGCGTATTAAAGATTTTACTATTTTGATCTAGGTTGTTTGTGGTACTTTGCAATGTTCTTTTCTCAGAAATCTCAATATTCTTCTGGCAACCAAAATAACGTGGATTCTACTTAGTATTGTACGTGATTTCTCCTCCTCTGAATGTTGCCTTGGGATCAATGTCCATGAAGTGTACAAGTCAAATAACGAAATTAAAATCCGTGTTATGCACTATCAATTTTTTGTAAATATTTCTGGAAACAGTTCACAGACAACTACTTAAAAAAAATCAAGACCTAAACAAATAAAATCTTTATTATAAATACTATCGTACTACATAATTCAAATTTATTTTTTTCTTTTCAGGGAAATCATACGAAAATAAATAGTGGAACCGGTGGCCGAGTAGTCCAAGGAGTCAGGCCTATGAGCCTGAGTTATGAAAAATAGTGAACCTTGACTGAAAATTGTTATCAATAATATCCACCTTGAACTGTGCTGGTTCTTTCTCATACTCTATCTGTTTAACTTACCCGCACAGAATATATTCTATAGAAGTTGAAAGGATTACAATTTGAAAGAAGGCCAGCCTTGCTTTTACATATAAGCTAATTTTGCAAATACTGCACATTTATACAATCTTCTCGACTAAATATGGGTATTTTAAGGATGGCTCCAGCAGGACATTTACCTTATCCTTTTCCCCTTACCTGGAATCACCAATGTAACCTGTTACAATCTAATTATTTTCAGTGTCAGTCTGCAATGACATTCATTCATACGTTTGTTTTGTCGGCTGATGACATAATGTTTAAATTAATTTAAAATAGACTACGTTCGTTACGGAACAAAGCAATTTAAAATTTCTCGTAACTACGTCTGTCTGTGAAATTGAATGACATTAAATGTAACAAGAAAAAGTCAAACGGATGTTGATGAGCTTTGTGACCTTTGAATCACTTAAAAATTAACTTAATTTAAAAATAAAATTAAGCAAAATGTGTTAGTGGTCAAATCGGAGACCAAACCCGGACCGGCAGCGTGGCAAGACAGCGCCTTAGCCGCTATCTACGGCCGCTCCTAAGATTATTATTAAGGTCATAGTGTAATAGTTATGGTTCCAGGGTTACCCATAATACTAGAAGGAAGGCTTCCTGGCGATCGTATGTGTTTGAACTGTTTGTAACTTGGAAACTCAGTTGTTCAAACTTTGTCGTCACCCCAGAGTTTATGCTAACTCTAATTCTCAAAACGGATTGAGGGCCACAGACAAGGTATTCTACTCCCTCTGTACACTCATCAGCTTATTGTACATTTAGGGTTAAATAAGCTTAATTTGAATAAATGTTTTGTTTACCTTACGTACTGTAAGTTGTTTAGATTCAATGATAATTGAATTAGTCATCTGAGAAATCCTACTTATAAAAACTTATAGTAAACATTATAAAAAAAACTTTCCAAAATTATGGTGTTACTTGATTATATCACGATATATTATAATAATGCTCACTTTTATAGTTTTATATATCAAAACTTTATCAATATAAATTAAAATGCTTTTTTTAATGGCGGTAATGTGGGTTTTTTAAAACGAACTATGTTATGCAGACTATGAAAAAAATAAAAAATTGTATAAAGTAGTTTTGAGTTTTATCTTTTATAAAACATATTACTATATGTTGCCGGCCTTTGCCGGAAATAAAATCAAAGAGGATTAGATTTAGTATACAAAAATGTTGTTATTTTTAATGTTTAGTTTATTCAGATTTTATGACCTTTAAAATAATAGCACCATTTAATATTTCCTTAAGCAGGATACTACTACATTTTGTTAGAAATACAAAACAAGTGAAAATCACAAAAAACCCCTTTACTGCATTGCATATTATATTGTATAAGTACAAGAGGTACAAATATTAAGGTGATTAAGTTCAGTAAACTATGTTTACCTCTCTAAAACCAGAGGAATCCACAAAGCAAACACATTAATCGCAATTAATCAAACACCAATGACCCTGTGGATTCCCTCAGGTCTGAGGAAGGTAAACGTGGTTATCATCATAATACTTGTTCATTTTGTACTTAATTAAATTATACTTGTGTTATGTAACTTTCAATTTTATTGTATACAATTTTATAAACAAGGATACGTAAAGCTGTGTGTCCCGTAGTTTACCTGGGTATTTGTAAATTGTTTTTTCTACGAAACTGTCGATCTTAGTTAGTAACAATGACTACACTAATTCATCTATACTCTTCACATTCACTCACCCACTCCTAATATTCATCCATATCTCTAGGATCGGTGTCTTAGTGATATCTAAAGATTACTATTTAGTGAAACTTCTAATACCCGTATCTCTTCTCTTACACAACAACAATTAATTATTGTTTCATATGGAATATGTAACATATCTGTTATAAAGAAAGAGAAGTTGATACTGTCTGGAATATAATTATATTAAAACAAGAGTAAACATATAACGTTTGTTAGATGCTTTTAATATAAAGGGACAAATAAACTAATCAAATTTAGTCGTTGATAAAAATGAATCATCTATTAGTCACGCAAGCCTTTTGTTTGCCAATACAAACTACACTACAACATACACATAATGTAATAGCTGTCTATCACAACAGCAATATCTAATCACATTGATATTGTTGATAAATCTCTGTGATACCAGAACATTCCATCAACAATCTCTTAAGCCATGACATATTTATGTCAATATAAAACACGATCAATTGGTCAGTGGGTATTACAAATGCAGAATTCCATTACACGTTTTCATGATTCATTATATTTTAGTATTTTACTCAAATGTATTGTTCATAGTATTATTTAACATTGTAATACAGTAGTACAAATAAAAATGAAAAATATAAACAAAATTGCATAGTTAGGTCTACTTACGTTTTGTTTATTATAAAACTATTACTAATTATTATCATCAAAGAATTTGTTTGGTTTATGTTTCAATAGATGGAGTATCTATGTCACAAATCAATCAATTTATATAGCTTTTACCTAAATAAGGAGGTGCATGTAAAAAGGAAAAATGTATAAAAAAAGTAAGTGATAACTTTGTATATTGGATAGCTATAACAATACTTTAGGTAACAACTTTAGGTATGAGTTAAATAAAAACATTTTTTAATTCACTCTTACCCCATGACGTCATAGTGTGATACATACGATAGTAGTATTCTGTCCTGGACGTCACGCATACCCCATGACATCACGGTGTGAGACATTTGATCGTAATATTCTGTCTTGAACGTCACGCATACCCATGACGTCATTTTTTTAGACTTATGATCGTAGTATTCTGTCTTAGACGTCACACATACCCCTTTACGTCATTATGTGATACATACGATAGTAGTATTCTGTCCTGGACGTCATACATACCCATAACGACATGCATACCCTAAGTCTTATCAATATCAGTGTTTATAATCTACACCTCTGAAATATATGCTCCCACCACTGAACATAACATTAGCTATTAAAAATTTACGCTATTATCATAAGACAAATATTTTAAAACTATGACATAAAAGTGGTGAGGCTTTTATTATCAGTTTTAGTTATTGTCAATGATTGAGTTAATATCAGTGAAGGAATCTTAGAGTATAAAACATAGATCCAAAAATTAATAAACTAAATAAACATAAAATGATATTATATCGTTTGTTCTTGCCTAAGTTTATATATTTTATTCTTATTTAATGTACAATTTGTGTAACAAAGAACTTCTACTGTCTTTATATTCTGAAAGGCAATGTAAAATTACATTGGTTGCTTGAGTAACCTACCCTCCCTCGCCCACGAAGGGTTGTAGTAAAACGGATGTTGGATCATTATTTACAATCACGCATTAATTATGCCTCTGCCCGGTGACCACATTTACTCAGTTTCTGACGCACTGGCCATCTTAGCCCGATTGGTTTTTAAATACAAACAGTTCAATAAGTTCAATTCCACTATTTCCTTGAGGAAATTTTACTGTAAGTTCAATGTTGTATGAAACAAAAGCATTATAATGATAAAAAAATCAACAGAAAAAGAAATAAATTTTAAATTTAAACACTACTTAAGCACTTAATGGATTGGTACTATATGTCATCCAAATGACTTTGAATTTAATTAAGGTTATTATTTAAAATTTGTTTTTCCGAGAGGATAAAACTTATTATTTACCGGAAGCTTGATTTTGATATGGGGCCAGTGGGGTGTGGGGATGAGTGACAGTCCCCTTAAATCAATTAGTAACGCTTTTTTTGGCAGATAAACATTCACTGAGTGAGGCTAGATCATTTGCTCATGAATATTTTATATATTTTCCATTATAATGTATTTTAAAATGTATTCCACCAATTTAAATACGTATATTTGCTCACATTCTAAAATGTTTTTTACCAAAACAAATATACATATAAATATACCATAACAAAAGAAATTACATTACAATAATAGTTTATTTTATTTATAAAATCAATATTTTAATATATTTTTCGACTCAATATATTTGTTAAAGTAAAATTAACCTGTATATGATCAAATATACTTTAAAATAAGTTCCCTAATTTGATATTGTTTCATTTCATGAAAATTAACTGTCGAATTGGATTGTTGATGAATTTTATAGAGTGTTATTGTAAAATTTGTAATATTATAATTTTAAATATATAATTTTTCATTGTGCATGTTGAAAAATCCCTTGTTAATTACCTACCATATGGAACGTCATATGTAAAATATATAATTGTGGTTTGAAATAATATTTCATTTTAAAATAGCTGGCAGCGTAATTAACAAACCACTTGGGAGTGCAGCGTTACTAACTTGTTATTATCATAGTAATACACGAGCATACACTAAAATAAAGAAGATATAATAAAACCTAAGAGAATCTCATTATATATGATATATAGTATAAACATAAAAAGGTGATATATTTAATAATTAATTACAAGAGGGTATTAGATAATAAAAATCATGATTACAGTCTTAATTACGAAGCGAAAATTAAATTAAATGGAGTTTAAATTATAACTTGATTACATCTTTTAAAAGAGAACCTCTTTATGTGTCATCCAAGCAAGAGAAATTTAAAGGCAAGATTGCTTTGAAAATATTAGTGTAGAAATTATTAATAACTCTGAAGCATCAAGATAATGTCTTGTTCTTTAAAACGTTGTGCACTGGGATAAGAAAACTATATATTGTGGTCATTCTATGTATGACTTTATTTATATTACATTATTCTTATATTATTTTTATAATAAAATCTGTAAAAAATTACTATCAACTTGACTATTTAGTTGACTATGTTTAGTGTAGAAAATATATTTTAATTATTTTTTCGACTGGATAGCTGTTATATTTTAATTATTTGTCGACTGTATAGCTGTTATATTTTAATTGTCTGCCGACTGGATAGCTGTTATATTTTAATTGTCTGTCAACTGGATAGCTGTTATATTTTAATTGTCTGTCGGCTGGATAGCTGTTATATTTTAATTATTTGTTGACTAGATATCTGTTATATTTTAATTGTCTATCGTCTGGATAGCTGTTATATTTTAATTGTCTGTCGACTGGATAGATGTTATATTTTAATTGTCTGTCGACTGGATAGATGTTATATTTTAATTGTTTGTCGACTAGATAGCTGTTATATTTTAGTTGTCTGTCGACTGGATAACTGTTATATTTTAATTGTCTGTCGACTGGATAGCTGTTATATTTTAATTGTCTGTCGACTGGATAGCTGTTATATTTTAATTGTTTGTCGACTGGATAGGTGTTATATTTTAATTGTCTTTCGACTGGATAGCTGTTATATTTTAATTGTCTTTCGACGGGATAGCTGTTATATTTTAATTGTCTGTCGACTGGATAGCTGTTATATTTTTATTAAGAGTAAGAAGTTTTAATTTGTAATTCATCTAAAGAGAGGTTTATAAACTGCATTTCCAAACCTAAGTAAGTAATTTATTCCCAAAAAATACATTAAGTAAAATTGGCCCTTAAATGTTACATTACTTACTTTAAAAGAATATGAAGTTAAAGATTTACAATTATTATTAATTCATTATTTATTTCTAAGACACCGATCGTAGAGGTATGGGCGAATTTGAGGTGTGAATGAGTGTAGATGAACGAGTGTAGTCATTGTTACTGTCTCAGTTTGATTTAGCTCAGAAAGAACTATTTATTAAGAGTCCAATAGCAGAACAACTAAGGGATCTATAGTTTTACGTGAAATCCGATCCATGTGGTCTGATTTTCAGCTAACTGACAAGTCTGACCCTCAGTTCTCTCCCCTACACAACATCTGAACCTTGACGATTTGGACACCTCAGACTTCTCTAGTAGTATCCACGCCGATGGCGACCATTGAGCGAACGCCGTGTCGGTATTAGGAGGACCGAGCATGGAACCTATCGCCTACAATCTCCCAAACACTTTGTCCCCAAGTACAAGTGGGTTACAGCATTGCGCCATCACTAAGGAAGTATGGTTGATATTTCCTGGCGAGGTTTTCTCACAAACAAGACTTCATCTCTGTAAAAGTCAAAGGTAACGTCAACCTTTGATGAACTCTTTTCAGTCGTTTGGACTGATTGGATCAGCTGATTAGACGTTTTCTCAACTTTCGTAAATGTAACCCTAGACATGCCCATATCGGATAAGGTTAGAGTTGGAACATAGACCTTTATAACAGTAGTATAATAGGTCTTGAGAGATTTTAAAATATGTTTTATGGTAAAGTACAAGTCTGAATAAAATAGTTGATTCATCCAACATAACATGACTACGATTTGCAGTACATTTTATTACAACTCTTACACCAACGAACAATTTAATTTTGAAATTATGACTAACTATAACAACTATTATTTTACTCCTAGGAAAAAATGTATGCATTTTGTTTATTTCAGTAGTGCTTTGATTTATTATTGAACAATTAGCAAATATATTTGTATATATATATATATATATATTACGTGTTACTACTATCTAATAAGTATTTATGTACATTAGGCAGGAAAATCATGTCTTAAGTATTGGGTTATTCTACTAACAGTCTTGTCCTCACACTCATTGTTCTATTGCTTGATTATATTTTATTGCTTATTGTTTTACTGTGTAAAATTTCTTGAGCTTTGTTACTTATAATCGTCTGTTTGAAATCATATTAAAATCTTTTTTGATTTTAATATGATTTCAAATTAAAATCTTTTTACTTTTTTTATTTAAGTTTTTACTTTAAGTTTTTTTACTTAATATCTTCATACTTTGAACAAAACCGAATGTTGGTTAGGTAATAAAATAATCCATGTTTCTGAGTGAAAGTATGGATGTTCAACGTAACGTACGTAACTTAAGTTAGGTTATGTTAGTGTATCTAAACTACATTATTAATATGGGCTGTTATGAACCAGAATGAGTTCAATTTAGCTCAGAAATAGCCATTTATTAATAGCCCAATACCTAGGACAACTAGAGGGCCAATAGCTTTACGGGGACTGGTATGTTTTTCAGCTAATTGACTAGTTCTGCCCCTAAAAACGTCCGGATCCTTACAACACGGACGCCTCAGACTTCTGTACAAGTGTCCTTCCGATGTCAACCATCGAGCGGTCGCCGTGTCGGTATTAAGACAACTGAGCATTGAACCTATCGCCCACAATCTCAACAACAGTTTGTCCCCAAGTAGCTGGATTACAGCTCATTGATTACAGATGAGAGCCAAGCTGTTACTCAAAGTAAGAATACAGGCCTCTTGGGGGTCATCTATTGAACAGATACAAATAAATAAAATAATTCTGTTGAAAAGAGAAACTCGGCCTATAAATATGTTCAATATTACACGCATAACACAACATAGGTATATGAGGAGAAGTTTTACGAAGAAATGCTATGTTAAAAAAGATAAAGTTACATAAATTCAAGTTGAGAGATTCATATTTATTGAACAAAGAGAGAAAACACACATACAAAGGACAGTTTTTCATTGGGCTGGGGAGCCGCGAGTGGACAAGGGGTGGAGGTTACAGGAAATAGGTCAGAGACAATTACAGGCTGGCAAGCGTTAATGGAGTGTTGTTATTTACCAGCAAATACAGCTTTGCATCGTAGATTTATTACTTTGGGGTTGTTTACAACTATGTAAATGAAGAGTGGGCAGGCCTTCAGAAGGTAAAATTTGATGTACAGTATTTTTCAAACAAACCCTATTAATTACTTTGATTCATTACATATAAAATATTTTATAACTTTTACCATATATCTCTCTTTAAGATATTAGGCTTACATTTATCAAATGAAATGTTGAAACATTTTAAAGTTTATTGTGTGAATAAGATCTGTTCATTGGAGGTCGTTAGTTAAAAATCTCCATTAACTGATTTGCTTTTAATTGGTTTGTAGTCTTGGGATTTTTAAAGGAATATCTTTGAAAGATATATTTGGTGATAAGATGCGTAATTATTTTCATATTATTCTGATCACAAAGACCTTGGCGTAATGAAACGTTTTATATTGGTTTTGTTTGACAAGGCAAACAGGGACTACATTTTAGTCCCCTTCATATCTCAAGCTCTCTTTATTTTAGGGTAGATTATGTTGTCCATTTAATCAGTAATTTTTATTTCAGATAACCTTTAAAATAATCAGTTTAGATAATTCATATTTTTATATAAGTATTATGGATGGTTTCCATATTTCTCAAATTTCTTTATACATTGTTTTATCATTTTAGGTTATAATGTTTTATATTTGTGAAGTTAACCTGAATTATGTACGGTTTTATATTCTAGCTAAGGATAAGTTTATTCAGAAATAGACTTCGTTTACAGTTTACTAGGTATTCAAATTAAGTTTCTAGAAATCTAGCAACAAAATAGGAAATAAGAAAAACAGCAAAACCCCCATTCTCAACTTATAGCTCGCACATAGTAAAACAATAAAAATGTGACTAAATTAATAAATTTTTAGAGTTAACACATTTTGGTAAACTCAAATAATCTTCATAATCGTACAGTTTACCAAACGCGCCCAAGCCAAATATCACACTAGTTATTTACTATATGAGATTCTGTAGCCAGTTTGTAGTTAGTGGAACTTAATTGATGGGCTTTGTCTGGCATCGTATCCCTAATACCTTATTAGACCCATCCTCTTTACTCACTGTCTGTTTAACTTTAAATTGATTTATGGTGCACTGGATTGTCTGTTTGAAAATGTTTGGATATTATGTAAATTTGATGAATAAAACAAGATTTACTGGTTTTAGCTTAAGTTTTTTAATTCAATGTGGTTTTGCAAAATGCAAACGTCAAGTTCCATTCATAAAGAGATGTAGTCTCATAAATCAATGCTGGGTTCACCAGATTTTTTCTCAATTTAAGGTATAAATATTCGTAATACATAATTGGAGATGATACATCTTAACTTTTGGCGTTTATATTGTATTTAACTGTGGCATAAATCTGAGTTCGAATTAGCTCAGAAAGTATAATTTATCACTAGTCCAACAGCCAAGGCAACTATGGGGGCCTACATCTTTACGTGGAATCCGAACCACGTAGTATTAGTTGGATTTTCAGCTATTTGACAATCTTTATACTCACATCTTCCTTACACAACATCCGGAACCTGACTACCACCCAACATGAACGCCACAGACTTCTCTAGTAGTGTCATGTCGATGGCAAACGTTGAGCGGATGCCGTGTCGGTATTAAGCGAACCCAGCATAGAACCTATCGCCTAAAATCTCCCCAGGTAGCTGGGTTGCAGCACTGCACCGCCAGCACCGACCATAATAAATCTATAAATCATTAAAAAATTAATTTATAAAACAAAATGGTGAAGTTGTATGTGTTCTGTTACATGTAAGTGTTCTCGTGTATTTGTATGTAATGTAAATCTAAAATGGAAAATATAATTAATATTAATAATATTTCTAATTAATAATCAATGTGAAATTATAGTATAAAAGTAGTAAATAAGTGTGAGTTATATTTTTTTAAACGAGCAGAAGTTTTGGCACAGTTAGTATTATAGTAAAACTAATAAACATGATTTTTTTTAAGTAATGGAACTTTTTATTCGCGGAGCAGTAGGAGGTCAAGTACCAGTTAGTTTGTTAGAGTAGGGGTTGATTAATGTATTTACATAAAACTTAATTTCCAATTGAAAGAACAACTACAGTAAGCGAATGGATTTCTGTAATCACAACTCTTTCTTTTAAAAATCTTGCTTTAACGTTATTCAGACCTTTAATTATTAAATTTATGTTGTTTATATAATTAAAATATTCATTGTCCTTCCTTATTGGCGTGATAGATATTTTTGAAAAAAAAAAGAGAGTTTGCATGGGTGAATAATTTTCTATCTCTTTCATGGTCCTAACAGACACGATTTGCAGTATTATAATTGTTCTTTTATTTAAATTATTTGTTTGTTATGTTTTTCTGATGTGTACTTAAGTTCAGTTTTAAAGTTGGAATGCCCAATCTATGCATTGGAGTGAGATTTGCAGATAACTGCAGTAGTGGCCTTTATAGAATGTTTATATGCACTTCAAGTACAGAAGTTTAGCACAAACTTCCTAGACGTGAACATGGGACTGCTTAGTGGTAGTATTGGACACTTCGAGAACTTAAACTGGAGTTTGAAGCACTACATTGGGAGTTTAGTTATTTGTATGGCTACCTTGACTCAACTCAACAACTATAAAACAATTTATTAATAATTTATAAATTAAACTATAAAATAATTATATTGTTTCAATACGGTTTGTCCGATTTATTCATTTCCATTAGCCTCAGGAAATCATATACCATATGAGAGAAGATTAATTATCGTTTTATTTCAAGAGAAAAAAAATCTGTCAAGTTTGAAATCCCTTCAGAGCTAGAAAACGAGGGCAAATACATTGTTATTACTAAGCTTTCACGTAACTTTAAATACATAATCATTAACAAATATAATATGTCAGTAAATCGTATGTATAAATCTAGGGAAAGGCTCAAAAAGTCTCTTTGTGGTATTTTTTTATATTCTTGTAATTATCTACCAAGGAATCCTAAGACGATGGAAAACTTAAAATACTAAACAAGACCTTTAAATTTGTTATACATGAGCATTTTCGACAAACCGTAATATTCATTCGTTAAAATTATAACAACGTAAACATTTACAGTAAATGTTTAGATACATTTTTGCGTCGACATAAACTTTTCATCTAGTTGTATTTTAGTAACAACATTTTAGAAACACGAATTGTGTTTGAAGTCCAAATTTTATTTCAATTACAATCAAAAGATGTGTTGGTTAGATATTACTAGTGATTTGAACAGTGATAATTTTAAATGTTGTCAGATAATGTAACATTCCTGTCAAGTAAATTCACTGAAATAAACTAATTGAAAATGTAAATTATGATTACATTTCAATAAATCTTCAATAAGAGAAACAATTCTTTCATATTTGAAAACCATGTCAAAGATATTATAGAATGAGCTTTAAAGAAATGAAGTTTAAATAATTTATTTAAAACTGTGCCAAAGCATTGTTCATGGTTTAAGTCAAATGGTATGAGAAAACTAAATTATAATTATGGTATGAGAAAAATAATCTTTAGCTTTAGGTTTACCAAACCCATCCCTAAACTTTGTAGCTACACCAGCAGTCATTTGTCTGTGATGGTGGAAATCACCGGAAATTGCATGAGCAAATGCTATGGATGTGTTGTTTTTTAAGTCTTGGATGACGTCACCCATATCAGCTTCTATTATACGGATGCCTTTGAGTGTACTAAAGTCGAATTTTCCATTTTGAGATGTGTTATTTGATGTTTTCTTCTTCATTTGGTCTTTTTTTAAATTAATGTTTGTTGTGTGTTCATTTATTACAATTTTGTTTAAGCTTATTTCTTCTGTTTGTGATGAAGTTGTACATTTTTCCGGGCCTATATTGGTATTTAGCTCGATTAATTGCTTTTCTAATGTTATTATCTTGTCGGTTAATGCTTTTTTTATGTATTCTAGCTCAGCTACTTTCTGTCTTAGATATGAGTTTTCTTCCTCAAGTTTCGAGAATGTTGGCGTGGAAGGGGTTAATGTAATGTATGGTGACAATAGCTCTGTCAGTGACGGTGTCTGAGTTTCCAATGATGGTATAGTCTCGGGTGTGAGTACCACAGGTGATGAGCAATCATTCTGTGATGTACTTAGGCATTGGGAACCAGTAGGTGTATGAGTTTTCCCAGTTTCAGGAGTTACTACATCCAAGCGCCTATTGATGTGTGTTGAAGGTGGTGTGAGGGCTCTCATTGTAACAGGATGCGGCCCACTATGTAATTGGTTAGCAATATAAATAGCTTTTTTTCCTTGATCTGTTCTTATGGATGCTTTACACGTTTTCCCAAGGCATCTCCAGACTATGTCACCATTTTTTACTGAGTATGATTCACGGTATTTATTACTGTTATACAAAATCATATCTTTACCATTCTTCACATTTTCCAAAACAAAAGACATTATTGATTATATGAGAATATTTCACTTAGAAATATGAAACAATTTAAAACTAAATGATTTGTATTTATACTATTAAAATTATAATTATTATTTACATTTAAATGAATTACATGGGCAAAAAAGACAAATGCCGTAAGGCGGATTCGAACTGATTATCTTCTGAGTTCTGAGCAGAGGCGATATCGGTTTCTCTACGTCAACTGATAAGAATTGGAGTCAGTATTGTCAATCAATAGTTGTGGCGCTAACTGAGTATAACAACGAGGGAGTACTGCAGATATTCAAGTCTAACCTTGAAACTAACTGTGTCTAAATTATCTGCAGTACTTACGTAATAAAATGAAATTCGCTAACATTAAAGATGCGGAATATTATTAGTTAATAACTGAGGGTCACTACACTATTGAATACGTTAAAAACACAAATAAACTACTTTAATCAATAATAAAACTTAGGAGCGCGACATCGACCGTGTTTACAGGTAGAGCCAGGCCTACCAACCTCGGACTAGTTTTTTATGCGGACTATAGAAAAAATAAACATTTGTATAAAGTAGTTTTGAGTTTTATCTTTTATAAAACATATTAAAGGAACCTTTGCCGGGAATTAAATCAAAGAGGATTAGATTTAGTATACAAAAATGTTGTTATTTTTAATGTTTAGTATATTCAGATTTAATTACCTTTAAAATAATAGTTCCATTTAATATTTCCTTAAGAAGGATACTGCTACATTTTGTTAGAAATACAAAACAAGTGAAAATCACAAAAAACCCCTTTACTGCATTGCATATTATATTGTATAAGTACAAGAGGTACAAATATTAAGGTGATTGATTACAGTAAACTACGTTTACCTCTCTAAAACCAGAGGAATCCACAAAGCAAACACATTAATGGCAATTAATTAAACACAAATGACCATGTGGATTCCCTCAGGTCTACCGTGGTTTACCGAAATGGATCATCATAATAATTGTTCATTTTGTACTTAATTGTATTATACTTGTGTTATGTAACTTTCAATTTTATTGTATACAATTTTATAAACAAGGATACGTAAAGCTGTGTGTCCCGTAGTTTACCTGGGTATTTGTAAATTGTTTTTTCTACGAAACTGTCGATCTTAGTTAGTAACTATGACTACACTCACTCATCTACACTCTTCACATTCACTCACCCGCTCCTAATATTCATCCATATATCTAGGATCGGTGTCTTAGTGATATCTAAAGATTACTATTTAGTGAAATTTCTAATACCCGTATCTCTTCTCTTACACAACAACAATTAATTATTATTGTTTCATATGGAATATGTAACATATCTGTTATAAAGAAAGAGAAGTTGATACTGTCTGGAATATAATTATTTTAAAACAAGAGTAAACATATAACGTTTGTTAGATGCTTTAAATAGAAAGGGACAAATAAACTAATCAAATTTAGTCGTTGATAAAAATGAATCATCTATTAGTCACGCAAGCCTTGTTTGCCAATACAAACTACACTACAACATACACATAATGTAATAGCTGTCTATCACAACAGCAATATCTAATCACATTGATATTGTTGATAAATCTCTGTGATACCAGAACATTCCATCCACAATCTGATAAGCCATGACATATTTATGTCAATATAAAACACGATCAATTGGTCAGTGGGTACTGCAAATGCAGAATTTCAGTACACGTTTTCATGATTCATTATATTTTAGTCTTTTACTCAAATGTATTGTTCATAGTATTGTTTAACATTGTAATACAGTAGTACAAATAAAAATGAAAAATATAAACAAAATTGCATAGTTAGGTCTACTTACGTTTTGTTTATTATAAAACTATTACTAATTATTATCATCAAAGAATTTGTTTGGTTTATGTTTCAATAGATGGAGTATCTATGTCACAAATCAATCAATTTATATGGCTTTTACCTAACTAAGGAGGTGCATGTAAAAAGGACTAATTTCTATAACAAAAAGTAAGTGATAACTTTGTATATTGGATAGGTATAACAATACTTTAGGTAGCAACAAAAGTGTGAGTTAAATAAAAATTTTTCTTAATTCACCCTTACCCCATGACGTCATAGTGTGATACATACGATCGTAGTATTCTGTCTTAGACGTCACACATACCTCTTTACGTCATTATGTGATACATACGATAGTAGTATTCTGTCCTGGACGTCATACATACCCATAACGACATGCATACCCTAAGTCTTATCAATATCAGTGTTTATAATCTACACCTCTGAAATATATGCTCCCACCACTGAACATAACATTAGCTATTACAAATTTACGCTATTATCATAAGACAAATATTTTATTTTACAATTTTTTAAAATATTTTAAAACATAAAAGTGGTAAGGCTTTTATTATCAGTTTTAATTATTGTCAATGATTGAGTTAATATCAGTGAAGGAATCTTAGAGTATAAAACATAGATCCAAAAATTAATAAACTAGATAAACATAATATGATATTGTATTGTTTGTTCTTGCCTAAGTTTATATATTTTATTCTTATTTAATGTCTTTTAACTTCTACTGTCTTTATATTCTGAAAGGCAATGTAAAATTACATTGGTTGCTTGAGTAACCTACCCTCCCTCGCCCACGAAGGGTTGTAGTAAAACGGATGTTGGATCATTATTTACAATCACGCATTAATTATGCCTCTGCCCGGTGACCACATTTACTCAGTTTCTGACGCACTGGCCATCTTAGCCCGATTGGTTTTTAAATACAAACAGGTCAATAAGTTCAATTCCACTATTTCCTTGAGGAAATTTTACTGTAAGTTCAATGTTGTATGAAACAAAAGCCTGATAATGATAAAAAAATCAACAGAAAAAGAAATAAATTTTAAATTTAAACACTACTTAAGCACTTAATGTATTGGTACTATATGTCATCCAAATTACTTTGAATTTAATTAAGGTTATTATTTAAAATTTGTTTTTCCGAGAGGATAAAACTTATTATTTACCGGAAGCTTGATTTTGATATGGGGCCAGTGGGGTGTGGGGATGAGTGAGAGTCCCCTTAAATCAATTAGTAACGCTTTTTTTGGCAGATAAACATTCACTAAGTGAGGCTAGATCTTTTGCTCATGAATATTTTATATATTTTCCATTATAATGTATTTTAAAATGTATTCCACCATTTTAAATACGTATATTTGCTCACATTCTAAAATGTTCTTTACCAAAACAAATATACCACAGCAAAAGAAATTACATTACAATAGTAATTTATTTTATTTATAAAATCAATATATTAATATATTTTTTGACTGAATATATTTGTTAAAGTAAAATTAACCTGTTTATGATCATATATACTTTAAAATAAGTTCCCTAATTTGATATTGTTTCATTTCATGAAAATTAACTGTCGAATTGGATTGTTGATGAATTTTATAGAGTGTAATTGTAAAATTTGTAGTATTATAATTTTAAATATATAATTTTTTATTGTGCTTGTTAAAACATCCCTTGTTAATTACCTACCATATGGAATGTCGTATGTAAAATATATAATTGTGGTTTGAAATAATATTTCATTTTAAAATAGCTGGCCGCGTAATTAACAAACCACTTGGGAGTGCAGCGTTACTAACTTGTTATTATCATAGTAATACACGAGCATACACTAAAATAAAGAAGATATAATAAAACCTAAGAGAATCTCATTATATATAATATATAGTATAAACATAAAAAGGTGATATATTTAATAATTAATTACAAGAGGGTATTAGATAATAAAAATCATGATTACAGTCTTCATTACGGAGCGAAAGTTAAATTAAATGGAGTTTAAATTATAACTTGATTACCTCTTTTAAAAGAGAACCTCTTTATGTGTCATCCAAGCAAGAGAAATTTAAAGGCAAGATTGCTTTGAAAATATTAGTGTAGAAATTATTAATAACTCTGAAGCATCAAGATAATGTCTTGTTCTTTAAAACGTTGTGCACTGGGATAAGATAACTATATATTGTGGTCATTCTATGTATGACTTTATTTATATTACATTATTCTTATATTATTTTTATAATAAAATCTGTAAAAAATTACTATCAACTTGACTATTTAGTTGACTATGTTTAGTGTACAAAATATATTTTAATTATTTGACGACTGGATAGCTGTTATATTTTAATTGTCTGTCAACTGGATAGCTGTTATATTTTAATTGTCTGTCGGCTGGATAGCTGTTATATTTTAATTATTTGTCGACTGTATAGCTGTTATATTTTAATTGTCTGCCGACTGGATAGCTGTTATATTTTAATTGTCTGTCAACTGGATAGCTGTTATATTTTAATTGTCTGTCGGCTGGATAGCTGTTATATTTTAATTATTTGTCGACTGGATATTGTTATATTTTAATTGTCTATCGTCTGGATAGCTGTTATATTTTAATTGTCTGTCGACTGGATAGATGTTATATTTTAATTGTCTGTCGACTGGATAGATGTTATATTTTAATTGTTTGTCGACTAGATAGCTGTTATATTTTAATTGTCTGTCGACTGGATAACTGTTATATTTTAATTGTCTGTCGATTGGATAGCTGTTATATTTTAATTGTCTGTCGACTGGATAGCTGTTATATTTTAATTGTTTGTCGACTGGATAGCTGTTATATTTTAATTGTCTTTCGACTGGATAGCTGTTATATTTTAATTGTCTTTCGACGGGATAGCTGTTATATTTTAATTGTCTGTCGACTGGATAGCTGTTATGTTTTAATTGTTTGTCGACTGGATAGCTGTTATATTTTTATTAAGAGTAAGAAGTTTTAATTTGTAATTCATCTAAAGAGAGGTTTATAAACTGCATTTCCAAACCTAAGTAAGTAATTTATTCCCAAAAAATACATTAAGTAAAATTGGCCCTTAAATGTTACATTACTTACTTCAAAAGAATATGAAGTTAAAGATTTACAATTATTATTAATTCATTATTTATTTCTAAGACACCGATCGTAGAGGTATGGGCGAATTTGAGGTGTGAATGAGTGTAGATGAACGAGTGTAGTCATTGTTACTGTCTCAGTTTGATTTAGCTCAGAAAGAACTATTTATTAAAAGTCCAATAGCAGAACAACTAAGGGATCTATAGTTTTACATGAAATCCGATCCATGTGGTCTGATTTTCAGCTAACTGACAAGTCTGACCCTCAGTTCTCTCCCCTACACAACATCTGAACCTTGACGATTTGGACACCTCAGACTTCTCTAGTAGTATCCACGCCGATGGCGACCATTGAGCGAACGCCGTGTCGGTATTAGGAGGACCGAGCATGGAACCTATCGCCTACAATCTCCCAAACACTTTGTCCCCAAGTACAAGTGGGTTACAGCATTGCGCCATCACTAAGGAAGTATGGTTGATATTTCCTGGCGAGGTTTTCTCACAAACAAGACTTCATCTCTGTAAAAGTCAAAGGTAACGTCAACCTTTGATGAACTCTTTTCAGTCGTTTGGACTGATTGGATCAGCTGATTAGACGTTTTCTCAACTTTCGTAAATGTAACCCTAGACATGCCCATATCGGATAAGGTTAGAGTTGGAACATAGACCTTTATAACAGTAGTATAATAGGTCTTGAGAGATTTTAAAATATGTTTTATGGTAAAGTACGAGTCTGAATAAAATAGTTGATTCATCCAACATAACATGACTACGATTTGCAGTACATTTTATTACAACTCTTACACCAACGAAAAATTTAATTTTGAAATTATGACTAACTATAACAACTATTATTTTACTCCTAGGAAAAAATGTATGTATTTTGTTTATTTCAGTAATGCTTTGATTTATTATTGAACAATTAGCAAATATATTTATATATATATATATATATATATATATATATATATATATATATATATATATATATATATTACGTGTTACTACTATCTAATAAGTATTTATGTACATTAGGCAGGAAAATCATGTCTTAAGTATTGGGTTACTCTACTAACAGTCTTGTCCTCACACTCATTGTTCTATTGCTTGATTATATTTTATTGCTTATTGTTTTACTGTGTAACATTTCTTGAGCTTTGTTACTTATAATCGTCTGTTTGAAATCATATTAAAATCAAAAAAACTTAATATCTTCATACTTTGAACAAAACCGAATGTTGGTTAGGTAATAAAATAATCCATGTTTCTGAGTGAAAGTATGGATGTTCAACGTAACGTACGTAACTTAAGTTAGGTTATGTTAGTGTATCTAAACTACATTATTAATATGGGCTGTTATGAACCAGAATGAGTTCAATTTAGCTCAGAAATAGCCATTTATTAATAGCCCAATACCTAGGACAACTAGAGGGCCAATAGCTTTACGGGGACTGGTATGTTTTTCAGCTAATTGACTAGTTCTGCCCCTAAAAATGTCCGGATCTTTACAACACGGACGCCTCAGACTTCTGTACAAGTGTCCTTCCGATGTCAACCATCGAGCGGTCGCCGTGTCGGTATTAAGACAACTGAGCATTGAACCTATCGCCCACAATCTCAACAACAGTTTGTCACCAAGTAGCTGGATTACAGCTCATTGATTACAGATGAGAGCCAGGTTGTTACTCAAAGTAAGAATACAGGCCTCTTGGGGGTCATCTATTGAACAGATACAAATAAATAAAATAATTCTGTTGAAAAGAGAAACTCGGCCTATAAATATGTTCAATATTACACGCATAACACAACATAGGTATATGAGGAGAAGTTTTACGAAGAAATGCTATGTTAAAAAAGAAAAAGTTACATAAATTCAAGTTGAGAGATTCATATTTATTGAACAAAGAGAGAAAACACACATACAAAGGACAGTTTTTCATTGGGCTGGGGAGCCGCGAGTGGACAAGGGGTGGAGGTTACAGGAAATAGGTCAGAGACAATTACAGGCTGGCAAGCGTTAATGGAGTGTTGTTATTTACCAGCAAATACAGCTTTGCATCGTAGATTTATTACTTTGGGGTTGTTTACAACTATGTAAATGAAGGGTGGGCAGGCCTTCAGAAGGTAAAATTAGATGTACAGTATTTTTTAAACAAACCCTATTAATTACTTTGATTCATTACATATAAAATATTTTATAACTTTTAATATAAATCTCTCTTTAAGATATTTGGCTTACATTTATCAAATGAAATGTTGAAACATTTTAAAGTTTATTGTGTGAATAAGATCTGTTCATTGGAGGTCGTTAGTTAAAAATCTCCATTAACTGATTTGCTTTTAATTGATTTGTAGTCTTGGGATTTTTAAAGGAATATCTTTGAAAGATATATTTGGTGATAAGATGCGTAATTATTTTCATATTATTCTGATCACAAAGACCTTGGCGTAATGAAACGTTTTATATTGGTTTTGTTTGACAAGGCAAACAGAGACTACATTTTAGTCCCCTTCATATCTCAAGCTCTCTTTATTTTAGGGTAGATTATGTTGTCCATTTAATCAGTAATTTTTATTTCAGATAACCTTTAAAATAATCAGTTTAGATAATTCATATTTTTATATGAGTACTAGCTGACCCGGCGAACTTCGTATCGCCTAAGTTATAGGTTTCCCCTAAGACAGACCGATGGAAAGAACATCATGTTGTATGTGTATTGAATTTATTAAACATTAGTCGTTGTTAATTTAGTTGTAGTGAATATTTTGGTAGTCAAAAAGATAGAGTAAGTGTTTGGGGATGTTGATTTATGATTGAAAGGTAATTTAGCAAATTTAATCATGCCGAACTGTACAAAATAATAAAATATCAAAATATAATTTTCAAATAATAATTGCAATTCAAATAATTATCAAAATTTAATATAAACAACAAATTAAGACAATGAAAAATAAACATTATCAGTTTCTTAGTGCAATGGAGTGTACGATATTTTTAGTGAGTCCATCTTTAGCAAAAACAAACAAACTGGATGGTTTGCCCACTCGAGAACACGCCACGTATAATTGGCCGTGTGAAAAACACGGTGTGGCCAAATCTAATCCACAAACCGACAATGTTTGCCCTTGGGACTTATTGATTGTCATTGAAAATGCCAATTTGATTGGAAATTGAACCCGTTTGAATTCAATTGGCACATCTGTTGGAATAATAGGGATTCGTGGCAGTAATACATCTTCCCCTTGGAACTTGCCATTCAAAATGGTGGCTTCGACAACATTTTTCATTAATGTTTTAATAACTAATCTTGTGCCATTACACAGCTTTGGTGGGTTCAAATTGCGAAGCAAAATAACTGGAGATCCAACCTTTAGTTGTAAAAGGTGCGGTGGCATGCCTGGCAAATCTAATGAGTTCAAAAATTCGGAGGGATAATTTACAGCTTCGTTGGCATCGCAAACAGTATCAATAGATTTGTATGACACCAAATCCCCTGGCAACAACTGTTGTATGTTGAAATTCATATCGTTAACGTCCACATTTTTAGATGCCAGAATTGCTCTTTCTGCTAGCCACTCATGGTTCATGTATTGTGTTTGTATATTGGGAAATATATTTTCAATTAGAGCAATTTGTGAATTAACGACGGTGCAGAAATTGGCCGGCAATTTAATGAATTGAGTATTTTCATGTAGATCTACTTTTCCATTGCCAATATCTAGCAGTTGTTTTGAGAAGTTTTCAGCGGATGGATCTTGAAGCAGTAATACGCGCATATTTACTTTCAGATGTAATATTTCAACATTACGCCACAGTGTTGATGATTTCAAGCAAGCATTAATCTCATCAGCGTATGTTGAACGTGGAATTACGGGAAGTGTTTGTCTGAAATCACCTGACAGGAGTAACAGAGTGCCTCCAAATAGTTTGTCGTTGTTTTTTATGTCTTTTAAAGTTCTGTTTAACGCCTCAAGTGAGTGTTTATGTGCCATAGTGCACTCATCCCAGATAATAATTTTACAATGTTTTAATACTGTGGACATTGATGATTGTTTTTTTATGTTGCACACTGCGTCTGGATTGTTTTGAATATTTAATGGCAGCTTAAATGCTGAATGAGCTGTTCTGCCTCCATCCAATAACGTAGCTGCAATGCCAGATGAAGCTACGGCCAATGCAATACCATTAGTTGATCGTACTTTGGAGAGAATTAGTGAAATTAAGAATGTTTTTCCAGTCCCACCTGGAGCATCCAAAAAAAAGAATCCACCTTGTTCTGCCGAAACTGCTGTCATAATACGGTCGTAAATGCTTCTTTGTTCTTGATTAAGTAGTGGGACATTGAGATTAACAATCGCTTCCATCTCTCTAGTATTGTATTGTAGTTCACGATTCATCTCATTGTTCATTAAATCATGTGCACATCGATTTGGCGAATGCATACCGAAATGGCTGAGTGGTAAATTGGAAATCACAAAGCAAAGATCCTCGATAGCAATAAGTGCTTCATTGTACATAGCGTCACTGAATTGTATTGTTAGATCGTTGTACCGTGTACGATGCCGATGCAATATATCTTCAGTCATTGAATCTTTGTGATAATCCCACAACGTTTCAGCTCGGGCTGGGAAACATGTAGTCAACACTATAGCAAATAGTAGCCGAATTTGTATTGCTGTACAGTTCAATGCTGCTTCCGTAAGCATATAGTCCCACTGGTTGTCATCTTCCAGCAAGCCTAGCGCAAGACATGCATCTTTATAAGTTGCACACTGTTGTCCATTAATTGTACGTATATCTTGAAATGATAATGGGCCGGTTACATTAACCAACAATAGTCGCAAATAAAAACACTCAGTCTGCCTTGGATTGACTGTAAATACTCGCCCCAAGGTGTTTGATTTGAATAAACCGGGGTATCCATCAACTGGGGTGCCTTGCTTGCGGGGTATCCATGTTTTTGTTTGATTCCATGTGAAATAGTGTGGTACTTCTGAATAGAGTAGTGTTCTTGCAAAAGCACCAATAGCATCAGCACGATTACACAATAGAAAAAACTCTGTGAGAGTAGTTTTCGGTGGATTCATTGCACGATCGATCGCTGTTTCGTTTGTGAAAAATACACGCTGGCCGTTTTCAAGATGGACGGCTAAATGAATGACTGCTGGATCCCTTTCATGAATTTGGAAACCAAAGATATGCCAAACAGCTTCATTAGAGCTGATATACCGGCCAATTTGGTAGAGAGTTATTTCATCAGTGTTATTTACTGGAGGAGCAGTCGCATTGGTATTTTCAATACTAAACACAGCCATATCACTTCCTTTATTTACATACTTGCAAATGTATTTTATGCTCTTTACCGAACTGCAGAACTCAACATTAATATGAGCATTGTATGTTTTACACAGCAGAGGTGAATATGGGACCACCCAACGATTGTCAATGTCAATTTCTGCTCTGTTCACATATTTTGAAAATGATTGCCCTCCATTTTCAGTATTTCTTCGACGATATAATGGATATCCGTCGACATTTGTAATTGTCTCGTTATTGAAATTTTTTGGAAAACTCTTTATACATTTTCCATCAGCCATGCAAGGCGAAGAACGATTCAGGTCACCGCATGGGCCATGAATCATGTTAGTTGTCACAATATCAAACAGTAATTGATCTGTTGACCGATCTGGAATTTCTGCAGAAATTATACTATCTATTTCTTCAGGACGTATTTTGTCGATTAGCCAAACCAAAATGTGGGCATGAGGTAATCCTCGTTTCTGCCATTCTACCGAATACATCCAGCAACGTGTAGGGCCGAATACGTGTAACTTTGTAATGAAACTCATTAAAGACTTTAACTTTTTTTTAAAGACACGGGCTGTAATGTCATGACGATGTATTGCATTTTGTCCTGGCAATAATAAATTTGTAATCTCAGGCCATTTCGGATTACATGTAAAAGTTATAAATAAACATGGTCGTCCGTATTCGCGGACGAAAGTCATAGCATCCTGGATATATTCTTGCATGTGACGTGGACTTCCTATATACGTTGATGGTAGAATGACGGAGTTACCAATTTCGGCTGTGTCGGCGTTGTTCACAATAGCGTCTCTCAAGTGAATATATTCTTCAGCACGCAGCTTCTTTTGATTAAATCGTAAGTATCGTAGTCGTTCGTTTTCTATTTTCACGTACATGTCGACCATGAATTGTTGGCAAAGTTCACGGCACCGTAGAATGACGTTGTCATGATCGCGTCTAATCATCAGATGATACGCATAAAAATCCTTCGAGCTAACTTTCTTGTTTGTTTCGGCTCCTGTAGCGGGATCTTTTTGTTTAATATCTATGTAATATCCGTCTTGTCCCTTATAAAACATTAGTGGATATTGTAGAGCGTCGTATGAACGGTGTGTATCAGCAATGAACTCAAGATTGTTATTTCTTTTGCGAATAACAATTTCACGCTTAGCTGTACGGTCGCCAACCATAATTCCAGCAACGTCGTCAACAACAGTTGCATTGAATCTACGAATGTGCTCTCCAGATGGTGTTTTATCAGGATTGATGATAGTTGCGTGATTGTCGCTTTGCAATTTGTGCATGTGTGATTTGAACAATTTCAACAATTCATTGTGCTCATTCAATAAATCGTCCAGCTCGCCGAGAATACGTCTGGCAAATTGTGAATTAAGGTTATTGTATTTTAAACGTGCATCCACGCGATTGGCTAGCGCGCTTTCGGTGTCCTCGCCACCCATAAAGTAAATTTGTAAAAATTTATGTGGTTCATTTGGCATAGGAAGCAATGAGCCTACTTTGTGGTAAATTTGGCCTTTGATTTTGAACGTTGTATTAAATTGTTGACCATTTGCAGCATTATTGTTAACTATTTCTGTTGCTCCGAACGATGTCATTTGAAAACATGAATTGAATGTTCTAATTGATTTCAGGAACATGTTAGAATCAGGATGCGTACCATTAAGTAAACCTTTCAATGGTTCAGGTGGTGATTCAATTACTGGTAGTTGCACTTTACCTGTGGCGCAACACATCCCGGCTGGCTCATTTTTGAATTTAAGCGCCTTACAATTCGCACATTCATTGTCCATATCACCAATCGCCACTTTGGAATGATCAAAATATTTAACGTCGGGTTCATACTCAAATGCTAGACGACGGAATGTATGCGATATAAAAGCTCGATGCACTTGTTGTCGTCGTATGTCATTTTCTCTGCGTGCTTCAACTACGTATCGACGCGCTTGTCTTTGTTGTAGTCGTCTTTCTTCATTTCTTTCAGCGCGATCATCTTGTGACTGTGATGCGCGCAATTGCGACATGTTCACGCGCACAACTTCATTTTCCTGTTGAATTTGGACGTCTGTCCTTTGGGCTCTTAGATTTCGCCTTTGTATAGCTCCAGCCGTTCGACGGCCCAAATTTGACCCTCTTCGCCTTGCTGGCATTGTTCACTGTAAAAACACAGATTAAACTAAAATACTTAACCCATAAATTTCAAAATTAGTGAACCACTAACTACATTACAAAACCTGAATAATAACTTCTTAGCAATATAATAACAGCTGTCTTTGTTTTGTTTATAAATATTAAATTACAAATAATAAAAACATGTGATTTAACTTGACATCCAAATGCTCTGTAGAGCCCAAACTCCGAGAATATAGTATTATATGCAGTGTGTTCGGAATTCGTCCGCCATATTGAAACGGATAAGAATTTCGAAACGGGAAATAGTTTACGTCCGATTCGCATACCTACAGAATTTACACACCAAATTTCATAACGATCGGTGAAGTCGTTCCGGAGGAGTTTGCAGACAAACACTGTGACACGAGAATTTTATATATTAGATTATGGATGGTTTCCATATTTTCTCAAATTTCTTTATACATTGTTTAATCATTTTAGGTTACAATGTTTTATATTTGTGAAGTTAACCTGGATTAAGTACGGTTTTATATTCTAGCTAAGGATAAGTTTATTCAGAAATAGACTTCGTTTACAGTTTACTAGATATTCAAATTAAGTTTCTAAAAATCTAGCAACAAAATAGGAAATAAGAAAAACAGAAAAACCCCCATTCTCAACTTATAGCTCGCACACAGTAAAACAGTAAAAATGTGACTAAATTAATAAATTTTTAGAGTTAACACATTTTGGTAAACTCAAATAATCTTCATAATCGTACAGTTTACCAAACGCGCCCAAGCCAAATATCACACTAGTTATTTACTATATGAGATTCTGTAGCCAGTTTGTAGTTAGTGGAACTTAATTGATGGGCTTTGTCTGGCATCGTATCCCTAATACCTTATTAGACCCATCCTCTTTACTCACTGTCTGTTTAACTTTAAATTGATTTATGGTGCACTGGATTGTCTGTTTGAAAATGTTTGGATATTATGTAAATTTGATGAATAAAACAAGATTTACTGGTTTTAGCTAAAGTTTTTAAATTCAATGTGGTTTTGCAAAATGCAAACGTCAAGTTCCATTCATAAAGAGATGTAGTCTCATAAATCAATGCTGGGTTCACCAGATTTTTTCTCAATTTAAGGTATAAATATTCGTAATACATAATTGGAGATGATACATCTTAACTTTTGGCGTTTATATTGTATTTAACTGTGGCATAAATCTGAGTTCGAATTAGCTCAGAAAGTATAATTTATCACTAGTCCAACAGCCAAGGCAACTATGGGGGCCTACATCTTTACGTGGAATCCGAACCACGTAGTATTAGTTGGATTTTCAGCTATTTGACAATCTTTATACTCACATCTTCCTTACACAACATCCAGAACCTGACTACCACCCAACATGGACGCCACAGACTTCTCTAGTAGTGTCATGTCGATGGCAAACGTTGAGCGGATGCCGTGTCGGTATTAAGCGAACCCAGCATAGAACATATCGCCTAAAATCTCCCCAGGTAGCTTGGTTTGCAGCACTGCACCGCCAGCGCCGACCATAATAAATCTATAAATCATAAAAAAATTAATTTATATAACAAAATGGTGAAGTTGTATGTGTTCTGTTACATGTAAGTGTTCTCGTGTATTTGTATGTAATGTAAATCTAAAATGGAAAATATAATTAATATTAATAATATTTCTAATTAATAATCAATGTGAAATTATAGTATAAAAGTAGTAAATAAGTGTGAGTTATATTTTTTTAAACGAGCGGAAGTTTTGGCACAGTTAGTATTTTAGTAAAACTAATAAACATGATTTTTTAAGTAATGGATCTTTTTATTCGCGGAGCAGTAGGAGGTCAAGTACCAGTTAGTTTGTTAGAGTGGGGGTTGATTAATGTATTTATATAAAACTTAATTTCCAATTGAAAGAACAACTACAGTAAGCGAATGGATTTCTGTAATCACAACTCTTTCTTTTAAAAATCTTGCTTTAACGTTATTCAGACCTTTAATTATTAAATTTATGTTGTTTATATAATTAAAATATTCATTGTCCTTCCTTATTGGCGTGATAGATATTTTTGAAAAAAAAAGAGAGTTTGCATGTGTTAAAAGTTTGCATGGGTGAATAATTTTCTATCTCTTTCATGGTGTATAATACTGCAAATCCTAACAGACACGATTTGCAGTATTATTATTGTTCTTTTATTTAAATTATTTGTTTGTTATGTTTTTCTGATTTGTACTTAAGTTCAGTTTTAAAGTTGGAATGCCCAATCTATGCATTGGAGTGAGATTTGCAGATAACTGCAGTAGTGGCCTTTATAGAATGTTTATATGCACTTCAAGTACAGAAGTTTAGCACAAACTTCCTAGACGTGAACATGGGACTGCTTAGTGGTAGTATTGGACACTTCGAGAACTTAAACTGGAGTTTGAAGCACTACATTGGGAGTTTAGTTATTTGTATGGCTACCTTGACTCAACTCAACAACTATAAAACAATTTATTAATAATTTATAAATTAAACTATAAAATAATTATATTGTTTCAATACGGTTTGTCCGATTTATTCATTTCCATTAGCCTCAGGAAATCATATACCATATGAGAGAAGATTAATTATCGTTTTATTTCAAGAGAAAAAAAATCTGTCAAGTTTGAAATCCCTTCAGAGCTAGAAAACGAGGGCAAATACATTGTTATTACTAAGCTTTCACGTAACTTTAAATACATAATCATTAACAAATATAATATGTCAGTAAATCGTATGTATAAATCTAGGGAAAGGCTCAAAAAGTCTCTTTGTGGTATTTTTTTATATTCTTGTAATTATCTACCAAGGAATCCTAAGACGATGGAAAACTTAAAATACTAAACAAGACCTTTAAATTTGTTATACATGAGCATTTTCGACAAACCGTAATATTCATTCGTTAAAATTATAACAACGTAAACATTTACAGTAAATGTTTAGATACATTTTTGCGTCGACATAAACTTTTCATCTAGTTGTATTTTAGTAACAACATTTTAGAAACACGAATTATGTTTGAAGTCCAAATTTTATTTCAATTAAAATCAGAAGATGTGTCGGTTAGATATTACTAGTGATTTGAACAGTGATAATTTTAAATGTTGTCAGATAATGTAACATTCCTGTCAAGTAAATTCATTGAAATAAACTAATTGAAAATGTAAATTATGATTACATTTCAATAAATCTTCAATAAGAGAAACAATTCTTTAATATTTGAAAACCATGTCAAAGATATTATAGAATGAGCGTTAAAGAAATGAAGTTTAAATAATTGATTTAAAACTGTGCCAAAGCGTTGTTCATGGTTTAAGTCAAATGGTATGAAAAAACTAGATTATTCTATACTCTTCTGATGAATATTTTTTACGAAAAAGTTTATTTCGTAGCTTAAGAATTTAGAGATGTCATTTTTCAAATACTTTAACGTTAAATTAAACAATTACGAAATAGAGTAAATAATTCTCTTTTTAAATTAGACCTTAAGGTTGCAATAGTTGGTTCTTCGGATATTTTATACATCCCTTAATCTATTATAAATTTAATGATATACTATAATTTTATTGTATAAATTGGTAAACAACCAGTACTATTGCTATACACTTACATCAGTGTTTTAAATTTTATTAAACTACTCACAAGACATTTATACTTTCACATCCACCCACAAGACATCGATAGCCATCCCACTCACAATACATTGATAGCCCTCCCACCCATTCACATTGATGACTTGCACTATATTTTCCTAGACCTTATAACATAGTGATCCTCTGTAAATTAAATTAGTAATTAGGAATGGATGGCCATTGTGTGGCTTTGATTACATTTGTTTAGTAACTATATCGCCCCTACTTTTATTCTGATTGAACGCTTTTAGGTACATTTAATTAAGTATAGTAAGTAAATTAAAAATGTAAACTCTCATAAAACAACAATATTTAAATAGTAATACATAACAAATGGTTAATGACACCAGTAACGGAATTTTAATGTCATAAAACTTTAATCTGCCTTTCAAAAGTCAACATGATAAACATGCCTGTACCAGACAGATAACCTCACTGTAAGTATTCTCATACTTGCTAACACGTTTACTGAAGTATGCTTCAGAGATGATGTCTCAGAACCATCCACTCTGAGTTAATGAAGAACAATATATTTATCAAACAACGCAATATATCCTTGTCCTAGCAGCCTTCTCAACTTCTACATACCTGCCATTATAGGGCATGTTAACGAAATGCTTTACGTAAGAAAGAAGGATATCTCACACGTTGATAAATATGCCTGTAATAGACAGATAACCTCACTGTAAGTATTCTCATACTTGCTAACACGTTTGCTGAAGTATGCTTCAGAGATGATGTCTCAGAACCATCCGCTCTGAGTTAATGAAGAACAATATATTTGTCAAACAACGCAATATATCCTTGTCCTAGCAGCCTTCTCAACTTCTACATACCTGCCATTATAGGGCATGTTAACGAAATGCTTTACGTAAGAAAGAAGGATATCTCACACGTTGATAAATATGCCTGTAATAGACATATAACATCACTGTAAGTATTACCATACTTGCTAACACGTTCACTACATAAAATTACCTGTTAATATATTTGTGATTTTATATTTATGTGAAAAATAAACAGAATTTTCTTAGAGTCTATCAAAAGTTAAAAAAGCAGCTATGAATAGAGGAATCAAAGGAGAGTAAGTTCATAAATCAAAATGAGAAAGTTAGCTATGTTAGTTAAACATTCTGTACTATGTCAGTATTTTGTTTAGCTGCCTTATTTGCTACGTGAAAAGCGTTGCCACATGAGTATCAGCTGGGTGAAGGAAACAATTTTATTTATCAAGTAGCAGAACATTCTCGTCTTTGAAACGTGATCATATTTACTACTACCTGTTAAATGGAATTTTACTACACTTTACGTCAGACCGAATATAAACTCAAACTGACCCTTACATTTTACTCAAAATTGTTCTTCTTTGTTTGAACTTTTCATTTCAGTATGAAAAAATCAATTATAACGATTTAAATGATATATAGAGTTTATCATTTAAATCTAAAATTAAAGTGGTACAATATAATTGTTTATCCCAAAAATTTATTAATTACTGAACAATGTGGCTCCACAAAAATATAAAAGAAAGTGACATATAACACATACAACAGAAGTCCGATTTCCGGAGCCCGATTGAAATGTATTTTGATTTTACTGAAGTGCAGATCTGATTTTGGCATTGTAATATGCACACGTACAACATTAGAATTCACTGCAATCTTAACCCAAAGACTTTATATTATATATATAATCTTAACGCACTTTATGGATTTGTTAAATAATAACTCTAATACAAAATTTTTACGTTGAAATAAGTTAAGGAAATTTTTTAATGTATATTGATTAAAATTGGTCACGTAAAGATTATACGTGTGAGGATGTCCATACGACAAGATAGAGTACGTAGAACAAAATATTTGTCCACATAATCTTTGCAAGAAAACAAATAATGTATTCTTCAAAAATGTACAAGGCTCTACCATTCTTTAATATGCACAACAATTCATTAGAAGCTGTTTTAGATAATAATTTATCTGACACAGTTTACAAATCTATTTATTTCATTGGTTTTGGTTTTGTCAGTTCTCTTATGTTGTTGATTACAAATGTATTCACACAAATCCATAACCTAATATTTTTCATTCTCTAATATTTTGTGTATGAAAACTTTCATAAACTTTTGTAATTGGGATTTTTACGTTGTTTTAGGTAGTCTAAATACCGTTAATTTGAGACAAAATTTTTCAATGCCATTTCAGCTTTGACAAGCTGATAACCCTAACAGTGACAACACACACAGGTTAGTTGGTAAAAGAAATGAATCAGTCCCAGTAATTTAGTTTTTCACATGCAAACATTGTTCGTCCAATAATAATCCCATTTCCTTTTTCCAATTTATTTCCAAATTACAACCCGAGGCTATGCGTTCTTTACCCGACTTCGTTCTTGTATTTGACAACCAAGGGTGTAATTTCAGTGTTTAACTGGAGTTACAAAGCCAGGGAAACGTTTTATTCACGTTCCCAAATAAAAACAAACAAATCCTTGATAGGTAGCCGATACATGTACCTTTAAAAATTCAAACAATTTCACGTAATAAAATTACTTTTCTGTACGTAAACTTTCCCAAAAATGCAGCTTTTTGGGGATTCGTGTGGGACGTCTTGAGGATATTTCATAGATATTATAAATAAATTGAGTCGATTTGTTAAATCGAAAAGATTCACTGATTATGTTTACCAAAAAATAACTGCTAATCTTCTGTGATTGGTCCAAAATATGTGATGTTAAACATTTTACCTAATAATCAATAATCTAAATATTTCAATTTTGGTGACATTTCTAACTACAGATGTTACTTCGTAATGTAACGTATTTTTGAAAATTCCTTCGACTTGTACTGATATTTGAGCTCATACACTGTCTTACTAACCAATAGCCTGGTAAGAGGCCAAAAATACGAAAACTATTATTAATTTTAAGTGAATTAGTTGTACATAAGTAATATACAAACTTGTGTATCACTATAATAATAAACTTCTATAATAGAAAAATCCCTTGTTAATTACCTACCATATGGAACGTCGTATGTAAAATATATAATTGTGGTTTGAAATAATATTTCATTTTAAAATAGCTGGCAGCGTAATTAACAAACCACTTGGGAGTGCAGCGTTAATATCTTGTTATTATCATAGTAATACACGAACGTACACTAAAATAAAGAAGATATAATAAAACCTAAGAGAATCTCATTATATATGATATATAGTATAAACATAAAAAGGTGATATATTTAATAATTAATTACAAGAGGGTATTAGATAATAAAAATCATGATTACAGTCTTCATTACGGAGCGAAAGTTAAATTAAATGGAGTTTAAATTATAACTTGATTACCTCTTTTAAAAGAGAACCTCTTTATGTGTCATCCAAGCAAGAGAAATTTAAAGGCAAGATTGCTTTGAAAATATTAGTGTAGAAATTATTAATAACTCTGAAGCATCAAGATAATGTCTTGTTCTTTAAAACGTTGTGCACTGGGATAAGAAAACTATATATTGTGGTTATTCATTATATGACTTTATTTATATTACATTATTCTTATATTTTTTCTATAGTAAAATCTGTAAAAAATTACTATCAACTTAATTATTTAGTTGACTATGTTTAGTGTACAAAATATATTTTAATTGTTTGTCGACTGGATAGCTGTTGTATAGAAGTTTAATTTGGAAGTGAAATCAAGCAACTATTACGAAAAGAAAAGTGTTCATTACCTTGCATTGCATTTCATTTTGAAAAAAGGTCGTCGCTTTTACTTGAACCAAAATCATTAATCAGTTCTTAAATAAATACCTTCCGTAAATAAAAACAGCTTCCAATAGCCAAAATACCACCAACCTTTCCTAGCCAACAGAACTAGGACATAACTTCTTAGGATGTTGAATTCTTTGAATTATGTCTAAAAATTTTTAAAAGTAGAGTTTCTCACTTAAAAGTTAATAACTATTGAAAACGCCTCTTCATAGCCTAGCACTTTACATTTTTCCCAGCCTAGTAGCTAACACTCCTGACTTCAATAGTCATGGATTAGAAATCCTGAAATGTCCAAATTTATCTTGTTGAACATTACCACGTTAAAATCAATGTTAAATATTCCCCTGGCATAGAAATAAACATTGCTGGTAATACTTGGATATTTTTATTATTCTACTTTTACGATTTTTTAAATTGTTTCTCATAATACAAAAGTAATTCAATGTCCAAATTTAAATATTTACACTCGTACAAATTTAAATATTTATACTCGGATGTGATACATTTTAGCAATAACTTTTCTTAAAAGGTGAAATATACCTGGGTTGTTTTCTTGAATATGATTGTTCTCTTAGTTTCTATACATTCTTGATATTGATAACTGACTAGAGGGTTGCAAATTCGTACTACTAGTCTACAGAGTCAAATGTAATTTTAAATCTCTCTTCAAGTTTATGACAAATTTTAAATCGACACCTATAGAAAATCTATGCAGTGATTAGAAACTAACCAAATGCATTTAAATAATGTAATGATTTATAAAAATAAATATCTATATATGTGGACTTTGATTAATTTCTTCAGGTGTATTTAAAATAAGTAGAATATGGCATGGAGTTTATTTTAATGTACAAGTGATGGTAGTATACTTAGATGGTTAACTCATTAAGTTTTTTGAGCATTTACAACCTCTTTATTTAAAAAGTAGTCAGTATATTTTAACCATAAGTTTTATTTCAGACAGCTCACTAGCACATACTAATATACCATTTTCAATGTTTTATATTCTAAATTTAAGCTCTTTAACTGTCACATTTCATATAAACATTTTAATTTTTCATTAAAATGTTTTATTCATGAATTCATTTTATTCAAATTTTTCATTCGTTTTATTCATTAAAAATAATAACTGTGAAATTCGATTACATTGGCTTTTATTACAGGAGAAAAATATTGAAATATTACAATAATGTTTAAGAAAAACAAATAATGTTAATTAATAGGCATTTATTATTAAAATACTAAAATAATTTGTCAGCATTTCTATCTGTCAAATAGAGTCATGTACCAAAACTTCCTGCTTGGGGGAATGTTATTTGTCAGGGAGTCATTTCAACCCCCTCATCCATTGTACAAGCAAGTAAACCGAACTGCTTTACATCAACAATACGTCATGAAAATGTGCTACATGACATTCTGAACACCGGATCTCGACAAATGTATAGTGTTTTAGGTAGGCAATTGAATTTAAATGGGTGTATATAAAACCTATTTATGAATCTTTTTAGAATTGGGTTTGCAGTATTGCATTTTTTTGGTTATTACTTTAGGATATTGAGTGGTTTGATTTCTTTCAAGTCAACGAGTTCATGAGCAGTTGTTCGTATTAAATAAGTATTTTTTTTTCAAAATTGTAAATCAATTAGTTAAAAGGTTGTAAAATGTATTGCTCTATGTTACATGATTTAGAAGGGCACTGACATTTTTTGTGAAAGGAACTGAACAAGAAAATTTACTTATCGTTCAACCAACCAACTAATTAGTTATACATCACATTACTTGGCCTATTTGAATCTAACTATATTGAAACAATCTGTGTTGGAAATTATGCACGTTATTTTGTTTGAATTAATCACAATTGTTTAACTGGCTGTTTCTAGACTGTATAATAATTTCTTTTTGTCATCTCTCGTAAAAAAACCCTAATAGATGTTTTTTTCTTCTTCTTTTTTAAAACTGGGTATTTGATAGGATGATAGAGTTATGAAGGCTGAAATGGATATTTCAGCCTTCATAACTCTAGTCTACAAGGGCGGTTTCCCAGAACGGAAACTCTGACTAACCTAACTGCTACAAAGTGGTTAGTTAGGGAAGGGGAAGGTGTGTGTAAGTTGTTTCAGGTGGGTATTTGACCAAACATTTCAGCGTTCATTACTCTGGTCTACAAGGATGGTTTCCCAGAACGGAAACTCTGAGTAACCTAACTGCTACAAAGTGGTTAGTTAGGGAAGGGGAAGGTGTGTGTAAGTTGTTTCAGGTGGGTATTTGACCAAACATTTCAGCGTTCATTACTCTGGTCTACAAGGATGGTTTCCCAGAACGGAAACTCTGAGTAACCTAACTGCTACAAAGTGGTTAGTTAGGGAAGGGGAAGGTGTGTGTAAGTTGTTTCAGGTGGGTATTTGACCAAACATTTCAGCCTTCATTACTCTGGTCTACAAGGATGGTTTCCCAGAACGGAAACTCTGAGTAACCTAACTGCTACAAAGTGGTTAGTTAGGGAAGGGGAAGGTGTGTGTAAGTTGTTTCAGGTGGGTATTTGACCAAACATTTCAGCCTTCATAACTCTAGTCTAGAAGGATGGTTTCCCAGAACGGAAACTCTGAGTAACCTAACTGCTACAAAGTGGTTAGTTAGGGAAGGGGAAGGTGTGTTAAGTTGTTTCAGGTGGGTATTTGACCAAAAATTTCAGCGTTCATTACTCTGGTCTACAAGGATGGTTTCCCAGAACGGAAACTCTGAGTAACCTAACTGCTACAAAGTGGTTAGTTAGGGAAGGGGAAGGTGTGTGTAAGTTGTTTCAGGTGGGTATTTGACCAAACATTTCAGCCTTCATAACTCTAGTCTACAAGGGCGGTTTCCCAGAACGGAAACTCTGAGTAACCTAACTGCTACAAAGTGGTAAGTTAGGGAAGGGGAAGGTGTGTGTAAGTTGTTTCAGGTGGGTATTTGACCAAACATTTCAGCGTTCATTACTCTGGTCTACAAGGGTGGTTTCCCAGAACGGAAACTCTGAGTAACCTAACTGCTACAAAGTGGTTAGTTAGGGAAGGAGAAGGTGTGTGTAAGTTGTTTCAGGTGGGTATTTGACCAAACATTTCAGCGTTCATTACTCTGGTCTAGAAGGATGGTTTCCCAGAACGGAAACTCTGAGTAACCTAACTGCTACAAAGTGGTTAGTTAGGGAAGGGGAAGGTGTGTGTAAGTTGTTTCAGGTGGGTATTTGACCAAACATTTCAGCGTTCATTACTCTGGTCTACAAGGATGGTTTCCCAGAACGGAAACTCTGAGTAACCTAACTGCTACAAAGTGGTTAGTTAGGGAAGGGGAAGGTGTGTGTAAGTTGTTTCAGGTGGGTATTTGACCAAACATTTCAGCCTTCATAACTCTAGTCTAGAAGGATGGTTTCCCAGAACGGAAACTCTGAGTAACCTAACTGCTACAAAGTGGTTAGTTAGGGTAGGGGAAGGTGTGTGTAAGTTGTTTCAGGTGGGTATTTGACCAAACATTTCAGTGTTCATTACTCTGGTCTACAAGGATGGTTTCCCAGAACGGAAACTCTGAGTAACCTAACTGCTACAAAGTGGTTAGTTAGGGGGGGTGTGTTAAGTTGTTTCAGGTGGGTATTTGACCAAACATTTCAGCGTTCATTACTCTGGTCTACAGGGATGGTTTCCCAGAACGGAAACTCTGAGTAACCTAACTGCTACAAAGTGGTAAGTTAGGGAAGGGGAAGGTGTGTGTAAGTTGTTTCAGGTGGGTATTTGACCAAACATTTCAGCGTTCATTACTCTGGTCTACAGGGATGGTTTCCCAGAACGGAAACTCTGAGTAACCTAACTGCTACAAAGTGGTTAGTTAGGGAAGGAGAAGGTGTGTGTAAGTTGTTTCAGGTGGGTATTTGACCAAACATTTCAGCGTTCATTACTCTGGTCTACAAGGATGGTTTCCCAGAACGGAAACTCTGAGTAACCTAACTGCTACAAAGTGGTTAGTTAGGGAAGGGGAAGGTGTGTGTAAGTTGTTTCAGGTGGGTATTTGACCAAACATTTCAGCGTTCATTACTCTGGTCTACAAGGATGGTTTCCCAGAACGGAAACTCTGAGTAACCTAACTGCTACAAAGTGGTTAGTTAGGGAAGGGGAAGGTGTGTGTAAGTTGTTTCAGGTGGGTATTTGACCAAACATTTCAGCCTTCATAACTCTAGTCTAGAAGGATGGTTTCCCAGAACGGAAACTCTGAGTAACCTAACTACTACAAAGTGGTTAGTTAGGGTAGGGGAAGGTGTGTGTAAGTTGTTTCAGGTGGGTATTTGACCAAACATTTCAGTGTTCATTACTCTGGTCTACAAGGATGGTTTCCCAGAACGGAAACTCTGAGTAACCTAACTGCTACAAAGTGGTTAGTTAGGGGGGGTGTGTTAAGTTGTTTCAGGTGGGTATTTGACCAAACATTTCAGCGTTCATTACTCTGGTCTACAGGGATGGTTTCCCAGAACGGAAACTCTGAGTAACCTAACTGCTACAAAGTGGTAAGTTAGGGAAGGGGAAGGTGTGTGTAAGTTGTTTCAGGTGGGTATTTGACCAAACATTTCAGCGTTCATTACTCTGGTCTACAGGGATGGTTTCCCAGAACGGAAACTCTGAGTAACCTAACTGCTACAAAGTGGTTAGTTAGGGAAGGGGAAGGTGTGTGTAAGTTGTTTCAGGTGGGTATTTGAACAAACATTTTAGCGTTCATTACTCTGGTCTACAGGGATGGTTTCCCAGAACGGAAACTCTGAGTAACCTAACTGCTACAAAGTGGTTAGTTAGGGAAGGGGAAGGGGTGTGTAAGTTGTTTCAGGTGGGTATTTGACCAAACATTTCAGCCTTCATAACTCTAGTCTAGAAGGATGGTTTCCCAGAACGGACACTCTGAGTAACCTAACTGCTACAAAGTGGTTAGTTAGGGAAGGGGAAGGTGTGTGTAAGTTGTTTCAGGTGGGTATTTGACCAAATATTTCAGCCTTCATAACTCTAGTCTACAAGGGCGGTTTCCCAGAACGGAAACTCTGAGTAACCTAACTGCTACAAAGGGGTTAGTTAGGGAAGGGGAAGGTGTGTGTGTAAGTTGTTTCAGGTCGGTATTTGACCAAACATTTCAGCGTTCATTACTCTGGTCTACAAGGATGGTTTCCCAGCATGTAAAGTCAGTGTAGCCTCACAATGTTTTTGGTTAGGTAAATGGCGTTATGTGTAAAAATATATAAACTATACAAATTTAAAAGACATATGTAAGTTATAATTTATTATGTACTAATGTTACTATTGTTATTATTAATGTTTTATAAAAACTACATTACAAAGGTATACGTAAAAGTACACAGTGTTAGTACATTTATATAATCTTATAAAGAAAAGTTATGACTATTTTTCACAAGTAAGAGCTGCATTCAGAATAATTAATTTCCAGGATACCATAAAATAGTTAAGTCATCTATACACCTTATTATCCTTGGAAGAATTCTGCAGGGAAAATTATGAAGTCGGTAAAGAAACGGAATAGTTTAGATAAAGGGGGGGGGGAATGATTTACGGTTACTCTGAAGGAGAATTTTATATGTTCTTTGTTGTCGAACAGGCCTGATGTTGTTTAAAAGAGGAAATAACATTTTTGTAGTTTTTTTAACTCGTTTGCATATTGTTTTTAAAAGCACTACTCTACTTTTTTCAAACTTTGTCAGATTAAGTAAAAAAATACTTATAAGGTTTAGCACCAAGTATGATGTGCCAACTGACTAATAGTTTTTTACAATATAATAGAGAAATCTTTGGAGGAAAAGGTACAGAGTTGGTAGCACTGAATCACATGGGCTGCCATCTTGCAATTCCGGCCCAAAATCTCGATCAAACAGATGCTAGAAAAGTGAGCTATAACTCTTATTTTTCTCAAACTCCTATTAAATCGGCCTACCATATATATTTCTACTGCAGACTCTTGTCAACTGGAGAATGATGTTAAATAAACTTTCCTATAGCTTGAAATACATCTTATTAAATTGCAATTACTGAAAATCCCTGGGCATAACTAACTTAACGTTTTCAGTTAGTAGTTATTTTATTTCCGTTTAATAAATACAACAAGCAATGTAATACAAACCAGTACAATACAATACAATACCAGAGTATTACGGTGAAATCAGTTTAAATTGAGATAGGTATTAATCAACATATAACAAACCCACCACTCTTTAGAGTCTGCAGAGGTTGTTGGCCAAGTTGGTTTTAATCATATAAGAACAATGTTATTTGCGAATAACATTTTTTCGTTATTTATTGACCAAACTTTGTGGACGGATGTCATTTTAAACTTTATCATATTTCACATTGGGTTTCCAACGCGCAATTTCATTCTTGATCAAATGCAATTTGTTTGTAAAAATCCGTTTAAAAATAACTATTTAATTAATTTGGATACGCGTGTTCATATTTTCGGTTCAAAAATAACATTGCTGTTGTGGGATTAACACCAATCTGGATGACAGCCTCTGCAGACTCTTAATATAAACTTCTAATGCCAGGATAAATGTGATAAAATCTATTTAAAATTGAGTTCGTTTTTTATCTACATTTACCTATCCAAAAAGTAACACACTTCTTTGCATTGCAAGTTAAATAAGATGACATGAATCTAAAAAATGAGGTAGTTCCTTGTATAGATCTATCAACTATCGCACTTTAAATTGTTTTTGGTTAATGTAATGAAATTAAAACAGTTGGTTAGTTACTATTTTATTTTTACAAGTACGTCATGGACAAATATTTGCAATAACTTTGAACGTCAGAGTTAATACTATACAAGTAAAGTAAAAGCATTTTGTTAGCTGATAAATATTTAAATTTACCAATACACGTAACAAAATTTAAATTAATAAAAGTGTCATAATTAATAAAAGGAAAATAATTTTAAAGTATTTACTTCAGTTATCAACCCATTGAGAGACCAGAGGGTTACGGAGTTATCATAAGATAACAACGTCAAGCAACATCGAGCGTAGTTGTTTATTGGATGGGTGACCGGTGAGTGATCTCGTCCCTGCATCTTTGAGCCGTTAGTCCCTAGGCTGTTTTTAGAGAAGACTTTAAAACCTGGACAACATCGAGCGTAGTTGTTCCTTGGATGGGTAAATGGTGAGTGATCTTATCTCTGCACTTTTTAGCCATTTGTCCCCAGGCTTTCTTAGAGAGGACTTTTCAGTCCGAACTTGGGCTGGAAAATAAGACCTTCCTTACATTTTATTAACATTGTTATATCTAATCCAGTTAACAAATTAATAGTGTACTGTAACTATACAAACTTTGAATGGTAGGATTAATTTGACGTAAGTAATTAATTTATTATTAATTAATGTAAAAGTTAGGTATTAAACATAAAAGAAATATACTAATCTACTTTAACTTGTACTCACCTTGTACCTCCTACATAAAAACATTAAAACTAAACAACATTTAGGAATAATAAACATTCCTACCCACCCATACACGTACAGTGATATTGACCCACCCGCCCACCCATACTGCCCACCCGCCCACCCGAATAACCACACTATAAACGTACAAGCTTTATAGTGTGGTTTCTAATGTGTTGAATTTTTATCCAACAAATCGATCCAATTAAAAAAAACATCGTACCGCGTTTAAATGTGAGGGATATCAATCAGACTAATTTTCAAGTAATAAGAAAATTTTACATTTTTTCCATTGTGCCGTGGCACAGATTTCGCTCGTCTCTGAGATAGCCACGCCTTCCTCTAGCTGTTTTCGTTTGTATGTCTGTATGTGTTTCACTCATTCTCCTCGGCCGTCTTTCCTGTTCGTCTGCATATTTCGTTAGTCTTCTGCCGTAATATGTTCGGAAATTATTGGTCGTCGGCTCCAGGGTAAGGGAGGGGAGATGAATCGTCACCTGCTTGATGTCGCATGTGGACGCAGCTGGAAGGTCCGACCACTGGGACTTCTTTTCAGCTCAGAGGGAGCTGCCACCTTCCTCCCCCACTTCCTAGCTGCGATTTTCACAGATTCCCCAGGCAGTAGAATTCTGCATGTAGACAACCTCAAATCATTTTATTCATTTCCTCCCGATCGCACATTTTATGTGTTAAAAAAAAAAAGATGGAACAAAATTGGAAATTGTGCAGTGACTGTTTTGACAGTTTGAGGATGTTGTGACATTAATTAAACTGTGTGTGGGGTGGTAAGGGGAAATTTTGTTTTGGGAGCGGCCAGTCTTGGTATAGATTTTATTTTTAATTTGTTTATTTTATATTTTTCCCTCTTTTCAGGTATTTTTGTTTGTTTTTTTATTAATTTTTTTAACGGGGTTTTTGGTGGCTTGTTATTAAAGATTTTTCAAATTAGGAGCCGCCCTCAAGATTCGGTGCAATTTATATATATATTTTTGTCATTCTTCTAAATTGGCTTCGGTATTGTTTTTTGCTTTCCCGAGACCCCGGCTAATTTTTCTACCCTGTTATTTGATCAGTAGTTTTATTAATAAATTTACTATCTTTATTTATTTGTAGTTTTGATTAAGTATTGTATTCTTGTTGCTGATTTTTCTTGTTTATACATTCATGAATTTTGTTATTTATTAATTCTTGTTACTCGTAATGTATTTTTAGTATTGCTATATTTTTTTAAATTTCAAAATGTTGTTTGGTTAGGCCTACAAAAGGTTATTAACTCAAAACAGGCAGCAGCCTATTTCTTCAATTAAATTCGTTTTAACCTTTTTTCAATAAACTATTATATTTGACGTTACTTGAGTCCGGTGCCTTCGCATGCACCCTAGGTAAGACCAGCGCTTGTTTCTACGAGAGGGGGTTGTACTATGTAACAAAAACTTCAACTTCAGGTCAACTACAGGTGGCAGTATTAATATATCAGAATTAAGTAAGACTCATTATATATGACACTTTACCTTGGTATGGTTCAATCCTTTATATTTGATTTAAAACTGGTTTGTCAGCAGTTTAATTAAACAGATATTAAGGCATGTAAGTACGTATTACATTATTAAAAGTTACCCTAAGTTAATATAAGGTTTTAGGTGTTTTAATGTAACACTCAAAGTTGGCTCTACTCTGAAGTAAGTTCTAACAGTGGGGAAGGTGAAGTAGCATTCTTGAGTGGGTTAATGGAATTACACAGTTTGCTTTCACATAATTGTAAAACTAATAGTCCTCCCTTAAATAAAAAATATCTTCTTTAAAAAGAAAAACCAGACACCCTCCAGTATGATAGGCCTCACAAAATATTTTAATTCTTTTTCATTTCTATCTACATTGGTTTTGCGGAAGGACAATTTTAAGCCCACGTTAATTAGGTTGGAAGTTCTGGATATCAGTGGCAATGCTTCCATTTGACCTTTCTACTTTGATTGCTAAGTAGTAATCATCAATATTTGCTGTGGGTTTCACTACAGCCCTTAAGTGTGTCTCGCTTACAGTTTTTAGGCTACGTAAATTTGTACTAGATATTTTTATTTTATATTTTTTAGGTTATTTTAATATGTTTTATCTACATTCAGCCTCTTTTTTCGATAACGAGCTTTTAGTTACGATTAATATAACTATTAATATATATTTCAATTTTCTGTGTATGAGTTAATCTCATTATTCATGCGGTGAATATTGAATTTAAATTAGATGTTTATTGGAACATGATAAAAATAATATAAAAAATGTAAACCTGTAGTTGCAATATGAAAATCTTTTATGTAAGTCAAAACTTAAGGAACTTTATGATATACACCTTTATGATATACACCTTTATGATATACACCTTTATAATATACACCTTTATGATATACACCTGAAATTGTCTTTCACGTTATCACCATAATGTAAACTGATGTAACTACGTCATCAAAAAACATCGCTAATAAGAAGAATTTGTTAGATTATAAGACTAAAGTTATTAATAATATTTGAACTCTCATACATTTATAAAATATAATAAAACAACGTCAAATCTAAAACGTCAATATAGTTTTGCAATGGAACTCGCTATAATAGAAGTATAGTCTGAAAGTTAGAAGCCTCTTTTCTTAAGAATTCTTAAGATATTATTATAGAGTAAAAAGGAAAAATGAAAGTAGTGACGTTGAATTTCCAAAATAATCATTTAAAAAATCAATTACTACACAATATTACAGCTGAAAACTTACTAATCACTTAGCTAAGGTATTTTGTCACTCACTTATTTACTTTTTGTAATTTCTAATGTCATTTTAATTATATTAATAATTGTTTTAACAATTTGATTCAGCCATTTCAATCAGGCACGTAGATACAATCAGTATCCTCTTTTAGAATAGATTTTTTTTATTTATGAAACGTAATTTGTATATAGTTAATTTTATATAAATAATATTTGTTGAGAAAATATATAATGAAACAGCCTTTTAAATTTAATATTTATACAGTAAAAATTCTGCCTATAATCCATTTAAATGTTTCTTTATAAGAATGTATAATAAATAAATTATTAATACGCCAAAAATAGAATAATCAAACTATAAAAAATAAAGTAATAGATTCCCAATGAGAATATCCTGTTTAAGAAAAACTTATACTACAAACAACTAACAAAATATATATCAAAATGAACAAGAACAATTACAATGTAAAGTTAAATATATTTAAAGCTTTACATTTTTAAATAAATGCCAACCCCTATACATTTACTGATTTCGGTACTAAAAATCAATAATTTCCTACTATTTACAGTTATAAAAGTAAATACTTAATATAAAAAAGACTAATATTTTACTTTAGAACTATAATCATAACTATCTGTATGATAACAAAGATCCCTTCAATCTAACATATGGAAAACTTAAAACCGTTTACGTATTTTAGAAAATCATTATAATATAAAAATAAACAAAACCAATCATTTTGATTTCAAACATGTAATTTGGTTAAGCACTCTACTATGATTATTGTACAACTGGATATGTACTAAATTGTTATATTATATGCTTGTGTTAGCCAAATTCTTAAGCCTTCAGAAATTGAAACGTTAATTTTTATTTAAACTTTTACTATACAGTGCAAGTAAACGTCACAGAACACAAATGTATTACAATATAAACACAAAATCCACAAATATATTACAATACAAGTGCAAAATGCACGAATATTATGGTGAGCGTGGTTCACCGAAATCGGTCACCATATTATTTGTGTATTTTGTACTTGTATTGTAATATATTTGTGCATTTTGTCTTCATATTGTAATAAATTTGTGTTGTGTGACGTTTACTTGTACTGTATATGTACCAACACGAATTATTCTAATTAAAAAATTAATGTTACTATTAAAATAATAAATTTTCTGATACCATTAAAAACATGACTTCTTAAAATGAATTTTCAAAATCCTTGGCATAAAGTACCTCAACCTTTGGCGTACCTCAGTTGCTGAATAAAACTATACTTGTTGCCGATTATTAATTGTTAGTATGTTTGTACTTCTAACGAAATATATTTTCATGAATTTAAACTAAAATATTAATATAATGTATATGTAATACATTTAGTTTTATAAAAATGGGTTGAAAAGGCTCTATGAAAGTTGAATATCTAGATAAATTGTATCTAATCAACATTGGAACCAAAGTGACATTGATATGAGAGATATAGTGATTAATTTTCTTATTCCTTGAATTTTTTCCTTCCCTTGTAGCTACTAATTAAAAAAGTTAGGTTAATACTCCAGATTGCTCAAAACATTAAAAGTTTGGCTCCACTGGCGCCGAACAATGTACTGTAGTTACCTTCTCTGCTGCAACTGCCAGTTAACGTACTCCTGGTTTAATATCAGTAAAGTAATTAGCAATTGAAAAAAAAAAAACTACTGAAAAAAATATTCAATTAGTTGATTTTATACTAACTATGTATACAAACTGAAATTGGTTTGCAATGGTTTATAACTGTTTTTGAAATATCTAAATACAACGAAAAGTATATTAATCATTAAAATATATTAAAACTATTAGTTAATTTAGAGTAACTAAACGAGTTTATGTTAAAATGAATAACTAACGAACTCATTTTTATTTCGTTGCACAAACTCATTCAAGTAGGATTAAATTGGTTTGGAAATCGTAAACAGGAATGAGCGCTTTGAGCGAGTTGAATGTGAATGTGTACAGTGTGTTTCACAGACAAGCGTTGAAGTGGTGTTTGAAGTTTAATTGCTATGAACAAGGGCGGGATGTTTCAGTGAAACTCATTTTCACATAAACGGCAGATCCTATTTAAACCTGTATGAATTATAATGGATAAGTATCGTTGCAAAATGTTATGCAAGAACTACAAAGAGAGCTATAGTACTTTTTTATGCTTCATGTACTTTATGCTTTCAAGTATTTACAAAGCATTTTGAATATAGTTTTAGCGTAAACATCTATTAAAAACGTTTAATATAGAAACATGAATACAACCCATCTATATGGGTCCCATTAAGCTGGTTTTCGTGCCTTATTAGTTCTTGTTTTAGCCTCACAGGCAGCGCAGTTGTCTACGTTTATTTGCCTTTCTTCAGTAAACGCTAAAGTTACTAATAGTATACGTGAATAGTAGCAGTTGTTCGAGAGCTTATTTAAGACCAATCACCGTTAGATAGCAGCATAGACGCATGTCAATAGCAAATAGGCTATTTTGCTTCGGTCTACTTGTTTGTTTTCAGATAACACCACAATTGTGTAGTTCTTAATTATAGATTATATATAGATAAGCAGTAAATTATGTTAGGGACATGCAAGTGGCAAGTTTTCTGGACTGAATAAGTTGTTTCAATAATGCGCTGTCAAACTACTTGACAAGTGGCAGCGTATGTTCCAAGTTATTTCAGTTCTTGTAGTTATGTGTCTTGTAAAGGAATAAAATCAATATTTCATTTTTCATATTTCATCATTTTCATGGTCGATGGTTGATGCATAACATACAATAATTAAATTGAAAAGAAAAGTATATCAGGTAACTTTGCTTACTTATATTTAAGCTTGAGGGATCTTTTCCGTTATGTGCATGCCACTGTTTGAAGTCAATTTATTTAGTTTTAATACGTAAATATACCAAATATTTAGTTTTTACATCTTTATTAAGTAATTAACTTAAAGAGGTAATTAATTGTTACCTCTTTAACTTATTATTAAGGCCAATACTCAACGATATTACGCAGACCTCGAATACGACCATCATGCCACCACCGCCACACATGAGCTCACACAAAACCCGACGAATCACGATTTGCATCTATAGTCATATTAAGTTCACGAAAACAACTAATTGTTTTATGTTCCATTATAAATTAAATCATATTTTTCATATAATTTAACCCTCTTTGCGCACAAAATAGCAGACATAAGCAAAGATAATCGTATCCTAATAACAAAAGTAAACACGATCAACTGGCGCCAACCCGTGAGCCGTTGGTCTACTCTGTTATATGCTCATAGCTCTGCTATAAACAATTCTGTTATGTCTTATACTCCATTTTAAAACAATTATTTGGTGGTGGAAAAATATAAGTTACTTATCTAGGATGTGAAATAAAATTATATTTCCCTAATTTCACAACTTACTTTAAATACCAATTGAAACCGTCCGAGACGTAAATCATTATTTACTACACCAAACGTATTTGTTTAGTATGAAAATATAACAGCCTTCAGGTAGTAATAGTTTTTTTTTACCTAAAGTTGATGCATTTCTTCACATCGTGTGGGACTCACCCTCTAGAAAACACGCAGAGAATACACACTTAACCCTCTACGGGCCTCGAGGATCCACGCCGGACCCCTCTCGGATGCCTGGCCACGTGTCTTGACATCCCTTTGGTCAAGCGTAAGACCACGTAAACGAAAGAATCCTCGATGAAGCATCAACACCCAAAGAACATAAGATAAAAATCATTATCCTCTAGGCAGTAAGCAGACCAAGGAGACCTGTATTTCCCCATCCTGAAAGATGATTTCTAAAGTAGCCATGCCCCGTAATTTAAATTTAAAATTAACTATTTATGAATGTGTGCATGTTTGTGCTCTCTCCACTTTCTGTGTTATAGTGTGCATGTTTGTGCTTTCCCCACTTTCTATGTTATAGTGTGTATGTTTGTGCTCTCCCCACTTTCTGTGTTAAAGTGTGCATGTTTGTGCTCTCTCCACTTTCTGTGTTATAGTGTGCATGTTTGTGCTCTCACCACTTTATGTGTTATAGTGTGCATGTTTGTGCTCTGCCCACTTTCTATCTTATAGTGTGCATGTTTGTGCTCTGCCCACTTTCTGTGTTGTAGTGTGCATGTTAATGATATCCCTATATGTTTGCTATATTTTGCTTCAATCTAAAAAGAAGGAAAAATTATGAAGGAAAAAGTGATGGTTCAACTGTTTTTATTAACTATAATTATTAATATTTTGTTTAGCACTCAAGTCTTGGCCAGTTGATTACATTAATATGCAAAAATAACAGCTATTTCCTCACTGAAAAGTACAATATATAACATTTAGTTCTACCAAGTATTGTAACCCAGGTACTTGGTACGAAGTATTGTAGGCGGTAAGTTCTACGCTTGGTGGATCTTCATACTGATGTGGCGTCCACTGACAGGTTGCCATTGACGTGGACACTACTAGAAAGATCTGGCATGTCCTCGTTCGATGGTTGTAACGGTCGGGATGTTGTGTAGGGGAGAGATCTGAATATCAGGCTTGTGAGTTATCTAAAAATCATGCCAATGTTCGTGGTTCGGATTCAACGTAAAGCTATGCTGTCGGTGCAGAAATTATGTGTACCCGAGTTTTAACGTTGTTGTTCATTAATAAATGATGAGGCCTTCAAAAAATCTAATCACATTTTTGTTTTCCCATTTAATTGTACGTTATGACAATGATATTTAAAGGTTTTACTATGTTTTAATAATTTGTATCCTAGTTGGAACAAATAAGTACCGGAATCGTAACTGGTCTTTAGTGTTCATAAACTTTACATTTTTATTTCTCAAATACCCATGACTGTATCGCATTTACAAATCGCTTCAGAAATATTATTTCTATAAGTTTTATACATTTTTTAAATTGACATTTCAAGAAAAAATCTTTATCAATTTCTTGAAACAATGTTTTGTTGGTTTCTTAAGGTCGTAAAGTTAATTACTTGGTCACGTTAAAATCTCTTTGAAATGTATAGTTACGATACATTACTTTCATGTGCGTAAGTAAACGCAGTGGTTTACATTAATTTAAAATCGCTGTATTTACATACGCATATAAAATTAATATATTGCATTTATATAAGTCAAAAAGATTACAACATGACCCAGTATTAATTTTACGACCCCTAGGCACCAACTAAACGTCGTTTCAAGATTGATAAGATTTTTTTCTTGAACAGTTAACATTATGATATTTAACTACTTGTTAAACCACGTATTAAAATATAACTGAGATATTTTTCTGATTTTTTTTTAGTAACAAAAATGTAAAGCTGTTAAGCAAGACTAGTTAAGATCCCAGTCCTTTTTTTGTTCGAGCTAAGATAGAAATATTACAACTTATAATACAATTTTAAAATGCACATTTCATAATGTACCATTAAAAGAGGAAAACAATGGTGCGATTGGATTGTCTTAGGCCTATTACTAAAAAATGTGTGCGCCACCAGTCCCAAGATTGCCATGGATATTGGAATATTAATAAAATGGCTCTTTCTAAGCAACAGGTGACCTTAGTTATAATGAATGCACTCATTCAACACTCATATTCACCATATCTCAACGGTTGGCGTCTTAATAATTAATAATTAAAATAATAATATAATGAACACACATTAAATATTGTGTTTATTTTCAGGATAGCATCATTGAAATATAAATAGGTAAACGCCTGTATTGTGCGACTCAATGACTTTGTGAAAAAGACTTGCGGTGTATTTCGAGACTATCCTGTGTATAACGTAGAATACTAGTTCTAGTACTAGTAGGCAGTTCTTTATACTCATCTTCGTCATTTCCATGAGACTTGGAGTGCCGCAAAACCTTTACGAAACAATACAAGGCAGCACACACAATGGCGGCGGCAATTAGTGCAGTAGTAATACCCACTGCAACCTGCAATCAAACAAGTAACTATACATATGTTCAAATTTAGCTTTAAAAAGTATTATGGGTCAAATTCCTTTAGCTGTCTCCCAAAATATATTAGATATCAGATATTTGAAAGTAAAGAAACGTTTTTATCAGTATCAGCAGTGCTTTATTCTTATATGATTACGATGTCTAGCCTCACTGCTTCCTCTACTACACGCGCGCCGATTCATGCTAATTTTCAGGTTAGGTTTATATTTGATTACTTCCCATCATTATATTTATACAGAAATTAGTTTGATTTTGGGGAGCATCTCAAGAAATGTTACCTTATTATGATGTGCAATGGGTAATACATTCGAGCTAGGTGATTTTTAGGTTAGTATATGCAAGGTGTTAATTTGAAGTAGATGATCTGTTTATGTAAAATAAGAGATCAGTTTTGTCCTTTAAACACTAAGATATATTGTGGCAAACATACTTTTTCTGGAAGTGAAAGTTGGTGAAAAGTAATCATTTCGAAAGCAACAACACATTTGTACTTAAATATATATCAGAAAAATTTTTCAATCAATAATTTTTGTTTCTATGGTTTTCCATTAGTTAATTATCAATGTTTGTGTAGCCTATACATTTAAAATAATTTAGTGAATGGTTTATGAGCACGTGGCCATATGCCTGCATGTGTTTAAAATTATGTGTATGACTACTGTTATGTATACGTTCATTATACAGTTGTATCTTGAATCTTCAATCTATGTTTTTTAGATTATTTATATTATTATCATCCTTATAATTATCTTCTTTTTTATATTAATTGCGTATAAGAAAGGAACTAAATGAGTAATGTTCTGAATTTGTCATATTTTTTAATTCTTAAATGTTAAGTTATTTAATAACTGTAAAATGCCATTCTAGAGAATGTTATGCTTAAAAAATATAATAGTCTTCTCTTATATTTGAAATATATAGTCTTCTCATTCATTACTTTGATTTGAAATATTTTTGTCTTTTGGAACTGATTTAAATGTGGCTTGTAAAATGCTCATTCAATAATTTATTAACAAATACTTTCACAAGACTGTTTCTTGTATTGGAGGAATACTTCGAGCATTGTTGTGTGACAAACAAAAAAGGATTTTTATTATTTCTAGCCTTGTCTTAAACATAAACAACTAGAAGTTTAGGAATGATTTTAGGGTTACTTTTTATATTCTGTGACCCTATTACCTTTAGTGAAGGCCTATGGAAAGCTATTGATTTGGGGTTGGATTTCAATACAGTGGATGATGATTTATTGGATTCGTATCATATCTTGAAATACAAGCAATAGGGAATACACTTATGTTTACTATTGAACTTTATATCTTGGAAGGCTGCATTCACGTTTAATTAATGCTAAACTAAAAGTAAATAGAATTTCTTAAACACCGTTTCCCAGGGTATATAATATATTACTTTTAACTATATACTTTAGTGTTAAGGGTGTTCGATGAAAAATTATTTTTTAATTGTTTCGTTAAAAGACTTTGTGCAAGTAAAAAATGTTTTGTGGGAAAAATAAAAATAATTTATTTCTTTTTTCTAAGCACTATTGTCATACAATTTTTAAAATTGTGAAGGTAATACAATAAAATCGTACCACTATTATTCAATTGTATTACTATTTTAATTTTCCCCATTCGTTCATATACAAAGTCTCATCTACAAAGGTCATATAATTAACGAAGCAAACTTAAGGAGAACAGCGAATTAAATCTGAAACACAGGAATTAGCACTACTTATTTATAAGCCATTCATTAAAGTTTACATTGAGAGTTGGAATTTAAGACTTATGATGTTGTTTCAATAAAATATTACTTCAGTGTATGTGATTAACAGTTCCTTGAGACTTCTTAACTAACAAGTTTATGGAAAAGAAGATAAAATATTAATTAGTTTGGTTTTAAGCAGTTTTAGTGTATTACCGCAATGACTAAGCACTTTTTTATATTTATTTTAACACACCATTTTTAATTTTACACAATTTATCACTGACAAGAACGATGTTTTTAAAGTTACATCATTATGATAAATAAAGTTTTCAATCGAAAATATTTGCAACACTATAATTACATTTTATTTGTGGAATTTTACCTAGCTATTACACTTGTCAGTCATTTACCTTAAAAGATCAAAATTGCTTCAATTTAAATATAAAACCACAAACTGCAGTCCGAGATTGAACTCTGATTTAAATTGTCACTGATAAATTGTTAGATCATACAACAACTTTTAAAAATGAATTAATTTTAATATCATTGTACAAATAATATTAACCTATTATTTGTAGTTTACGTTAAGAATTTTAGTTTTAACTCAATTAACAACGTTTTATGTAAGACTAGCACTATTAATTTCCTTAATGTCTTCTTTACTCATTTTTACGCATTTTACATGAAACTGTACATCGTCTCCAATGTTAACCTAATGGGAAAAAGGTAACTTTGAAGGGCTGTATGAACCACTTAGGAATTGACATTCAAAAAATCCCTCCTCAGATCCCCTCAAGGGCATAAGATAAAAATATGTAGTAAATTTCATGTATATATCTTATATGGTTTTTGCTAGGTGATGGTGAATCAGTCAGTGAGTCAGGACTTCTTTTTATATATTTAGATACATAATATGAATATTAACTGCAACTTCAATATACCGTAGTAAAAAAAATTACTTTAAATTGTTTTCATTTCTCTTTATAATATGTCTAAAAAGACAATTTAAAATTAAATAGGTAATTGGTATATTAACTAAAGTAGATTCACCCTATAAAGGGTCAAATTAATGTAGGTGTCAGCTCATTGTTTAAGATCCTTACTTCGTCTCTGTCACGAGGCCAACCCCTCATTGTGGGCTATAGCTGTTGGACGTTTAAAAAAAACTGATAGCAAAAATACGAAATTAATGGAGAAATTCATATCTCTGGAGAGTCTTATTAAGGATCAGGAACAATAGTTAAGAGGGACCTGTCTCATGGCAATGAAATGATTGGCGCCTGTAACAGACTGAAGAAAAGACCGGCAGCCAGAAGACACCTGGTATTGTAGCGAAGTTTGTGAGGCGTTTAGATGAATGGAGTTTCCGAGAAAGTGGAACATTAAACATAATTTGTTGACGTGTCACTTGGACTTATCAACGGTCATGACGTTGAAGTATTTAACGTACACTAAGTTAGGGTGAATAACTTATACTTGACTCATGATAACTTAAGTGGATCCGTAGTAGGCAGTTTGCCTCATCACAAGTTAAGTGTCCATATAGTGGGCAGGTAGATTATCAAATTATGAGTGTATTTAGAGTAGGCAGGGGTTCATATTCATATCTTTATTGTCGTCCAACAAGTTGTACATGCATTGACAATGTCATTGTATATAATATAAAGTCTTATATTAAAAACATGCGTCATTCCTAATATTACAATCTAAATCACTAGAAGTTAAGATCGCTAAGGTCGTGCAAGTACATTTCATTTCAAGAATAAAAGGCTTTACTTTTCAACCATTTAGTTAAAACATGTTTAAAATTTGATATGCTCACTGTTCTAGCTGTGGTAGGTAACTTATTAAACCGTTGCACACCTTTATACATATATGTTTGTTGTGTTTTACTAAGCCTAAAATTCCTTATATCTATGTTGTTCTGAATCCTGGTATTGTGCGAATGTATCTTACTTCTTAAATTAAACATGTTAAGGATTTCTTTTACAAAAACCAATGACTGCAAAATAAAAATGCAAGGAAGCGTGAGTATTTCAAGACTTACAAAATGTGGCTTAAACCAATCTGTAGATTTGATACTCATAATGCTACGGATAGCTTTCTTTTGGGATTTAAAAACTTCTTTAGCTCCAAATGAGTTACCCCAGAGAATTATATCATAAGAAATGTGGGAGTGAAACAGTCCATAGTAAGCGGTAATGAGCACATTACGACTAACACACAACCTTAACTTCCTTAGGCGAAATATAACCCTTGACAGATGAGAGCAAAGAGAGTTAGTATGAACTTTCCAATTAAGCCCTGGGTCCAAACTAATGCCAAGCAACTTAACAAATTTTCCAGGGTCAGAGAGCCGACGTAAACTAAAAATAATGTCATCTGTTTTATTATCATTATTAACAACTAAACCATTTGCTTCAAACCAGAGAACGTCTCTTTCTTTCATATAATTAATAATGACCTTGACCTTATTGAGTTCAGAATTGCTGATTGAAGTCAGTAAAGTTGTATCGTCAGCATATAGAATAGTTCTGTCAGGCACAAAGTTAGGAAGGTCATTTATAAAACTGTGAACAAAAAAGGACCTAGGACAGAACCTTGGGGAATCCCAATAGTTACATGTAGAAGACTGGATCTCTGATTCCCCAGCTTTACAAATTGATAGCGGTCAGACAAGTAAGAAGATAAAAGTGATAATGCATTGCCTTGAACGCCATAATAATACAATTTTTCGACTAGTTTTTCATGATTTATGGTTTTATCACATTATGGTGTATATATGTAATGGACAGGTCGGATCACATGTTGAATGGTTGATATAGTGAGCAGGTGGACTCATTGCAAGTTGAGTGTCTTTATAGTGGGCAAGTGGACTCATCACAAGTAGATTTTACTAAAAGGAATTTCAATAAAATTTGGCTGATTTAACTATACATACCTCATTTATTAAAGCATTTTAACATACAGTATATATTTATCGTTTTACAAAACATCCTTTAACTACCTGAAAATAGAAAAAAATAGAGGTAGTTTGCCATAAGTGAAACAAATTTAATTGATTGTCAATCATGCAACTAAAATTTAGTAATACAGTAAATTAGGCATTATAACAAATAGATTATTACTTTACAACCGTACGCCCTTGTCTACGGCCTCTCCTTAAAGTGCTACTACTCGTATCTTTAAAATAAAATAATAAATACACTGTATAAAAACAATGTAATGGATAGAGTTCGTCTTGAACGCTAGGTGCAGTGAAAAACGCAGTAGTTTATACGATTAAATTTAATCATCTATTTCAAAAATGTATTTGGAAAGATAACTTGTTACCAGTCTACCTAAGATATATTCTGCCTGTACCACTCCAATGAATACTATGAACACTTTTAAATAGTATAAAAGCTTTCTCAAGACCATTCAGTTTAACAGGCTTAAAACTTTTCCGATATAAAAATAGATTACCGTTTATTGTAAATATATTTAGGCAGTGTGAACGAAAACTCACTGAATTAAGATATTTGTAGACACTATCAAGTTCAACAATCGTGAAAATCTTAATCTTACATTTATGACTTAATATAACGACACTAACTATTTCAAAATAGCATTGTTTTGATTGAGCTTAAAATGTGTATTTTTGGTTTATGGTGTATATACATAAGAGCTTAAAATGGTGTATAATGTGGCTTGTATTATTGGTTACAGTTAGTTCCGTTTATTGCACTGGAAAAGCTCAAGGTTGAGTGGAACTAGGAAATTACTTTTTAATTGAGAAATTTGCTGCTAAACAGATTTCTTCCAGTTATATTGTTTCGTTCTCAATTAACAGTCAGGTTGGAGATTGATGAAAATTAGTGTTGGGGAAGAAAGTGCGAATACTGTTACGTGACTCTGAGCAAACTTGGTGCATATTACACTTATATTAACCTTGATATAAGCATGAACATAAAATATCAAGATGATTTAAAGGACAAGGGCCTTTGAACAATAGGATAATTAACTGTGAATATTCTAAAGTTTGCACATTATTTTAATGTATGGTATAGGAAAGTTTTATGTGATAGCAATGTCATCACAGCAGCATTATACTTTTATGATAATAGATTGCTCAACTGATTTTGTTGTACAAACAGATTAATACACTATGAAGGTGTTACACATAGCACGACAATCCAGATGTTTTCAGCTATACTAATGTTACTAAAACAATTGGTTAAAGTAAGTGTCCTTGACTGAGAAAAAAATATTAAAACAAACGGAAAAAAACACATACTTAAAATAATTTATGCTGAACAGTTTTATTTTTTTTTTTAACTTCTCTAAATGATTGCAATTTGTAAACTGTTAAGAACTCTATGGTTTGGATGAGGCTAAGAAGTCTTAACATTGTTTATTTTAAACGAATACGAAAAAAACTGTTAGAAAAAAACGAATACGAAAAAAAGAAACAATTACATGAAGTTGTTAATTGGCAGTTTCAGAAAAAATCAACTGGATTAGAAATATCGGATACTATATAAAATATGATGATAGTTGGTTTCTTAATTTTATGAAAGGAAAATTAATTTATGTATGTTTTCAATCTATTTTTTCACATTCTAACGTAAAGAATACGAATGATATCTAGTTTTACATTTTTTTTTTTAAGGAGTTGATTTTTGAACGCCTTAGGTACTTCTTACTACACCATCTGACAAGATATACCGTCAAGTACGTTTCTTTGGTAACATTTTATTTTTGGTAGTTATAATCCAGTTAATCATCTTAAGTGTTTCTAAGGGTTTATAGCTGATACGCTCTAGTTAAATGCATAAAAATTTGAGCTGGACTCATGTTTCGTTTTCAATTGTTTCACTGTAAAAGAGACTAAAGAAATATTGCTGTAAGGTCGGTTCCTTTCAGTACTAGGATCCATATTCATATTCACGTCTGTAGACGTATTTCCCTACAGAGTGTCTGTCACCAGTCCATTTGTCGCTTTGTGACTTCCCAACCCACAACCAGCCTGACAATTCACCGAGAAACTTCTTAGTACCCCATACATTCGCTTAGTTTAAAGATACAGTACATAAAATCGTTTCAAACGATTATTTATCGGTTAATCGACATCATAAGGGTTTTTGGTTAGAGTAAAGTGTTTCCTTGGTAATTTGTATCGACTTCATTCAGTGCCTATAAATACTGGATTTATTTATTAAGACGCCAATAACAAATAGGGCGAATATGGATTTAGAATAAGGTTCATAATTGTAGATGATTGAATGAAGTCATTTCTGCAAAATAACACCGACTATTCCTCAGTAATATGTTAACAGTCTAATGACAAATGAACAGCCTGTATGCATCAGATTGTTTCATCATTTGTATATACCCCTTTTAAAATTTGTTATTCCTATGATTGGGAACTAACTGATAACCTTTAGCTTATTATCTGGGTTTAATAAACTAGCCATGCTTCCAATTATTTGTTTCCCCTAACGGATTAGAAGAACTTGAGTTCCGTTGTTACTTCCATTAAGCTATGTATCTTAAATAATACAATTACCAAGCCTGGCCAGTAGATATTGATAAACCATTCCATCCCTGGTTTTTCTGTAAAAACTTTAAACTTTCTACTTGTTTCCTGCCTTTTTTCTACATTGTTGTGGTGGCTCAGTAGCTGAGGAAGATTGCGAAGGTCAGCGCTGAGTCTCTGCGCTTTATCTCCCCCCCCCCTTATTTGACAGTCCAATTACTCAACAAAAAAGCTCATGCAACATCCTGCACTAGGCCTATATGAACTAGCAATTTAAGTTTAAAAAAATCTCCAACACTCAAGCTACGAAAAAAACAATTCACACAACCATCACGATGATGCCAACATTTTGTATATTATATGTCCAAATGCAACCTGATAAGGGGCAGTGACTTACATAATTATAATACTAGAGGCAGAGATGACTACCGTACTGGGCAACATAGAACGGTAGTCTATCAACACCTGCTCTCGCAGGTGGGTGTCAAATTAATCAACAGCTTACCTAAAGAAATTAAAATTGCTCCAAATTCAAAAATATTTAAGACCCGCTTGAGAGACATACTGTTGTCCCAGGCTTTTTAAAGCATCAGAGAGTTCCTAGCACACGACTGGGAGACCAACTTAATTGGCTAGACACATCCCGTTGACTGTTGTGGGAGTTTTAAAAAACTATAGGTAGATTTGTGTGAATGCCCTCCTTGTATGTATGTTTGTGTTTATTTATTGTTATGAATGATTGTTTAAATTAAAGCCTTAGGTTAATTAATTTTAATACTGACGTTTGTGATACAATGTTTTTTATATTGTTCATGCAATAAAGGATTTATTATTATTATTATTATTATTATTTGTAAACATGTTTTAAAGGCCTTACTTCGTCAGCCTAAGCGGCCGGCGTCATTACCAAACACTGAAGCGTCCAACACTTATTTATAGCATATTGATGCTGTTGTTAACAGAAGCTTTAGTTTTTAGTAATGTTTAAATAGCGTTAATTTTTAAATTGGGACAGATTTTAATTATTTACCATGTAAATTTCCCAAAAAAGCCTCCAATATGGCTTAATCAATGATCTATCATCTAAAATTAATAAATTTAAGTAAATATTTTATCGAAATAAATGAAATGAAAAACTAATACCTGAGGAAGTAAATACTGCAGAGTTATTTAGAATAAAAAACATAGAGGATAAACAAAAAGTACAAACCAGTCTGAAGTAAATTGGATTAGAAATAAAATGAATCTAAAGCACGTACAAAACATGATCAAAGATTTAAAAATAGCAAGAATTAGTAGGATATAGAACATAAGTTATAACAGTATTGTATAGTTTATATTTTAAGTATAAGTACGAAATAGATAATATAACTTAGGTACTGAAAACAAATCTTCAAATTACGGTTTGGGAAATTGATAACATTCCATTTAATGGTACATTTCTTGCATTATAAACTAGTTGTGTTTATAATAACAGGTGGTGGTGTTGATTTACTGTAACAGATGTTGAGAAAATGCATAATTATACACGAACTTTCATTTGGCTATACGGGGGAGAAAGGAGGGTTCAGATACATATCACCATCGGAATATATCACCAACATTATATTCAATCAGAAATCATTTGATGATGATTGTTTAAGACTAGTTATAAGGCTATTATGTATTTATAATAGTAACCATACTTATAACATTATCTAAGTGTATTTATTTTTAAATAATTAAATTATTACACATTTAAATCATACAATGAATACTCATTTGAGAACGATTCTTAGAGATAATTAAGATAAAGAACGTTTATTTGAATTTTGCAGTCCTAGTACGTAGTATTGACATTGGTCGTAGTTTATGTTGAAATAAATGTGTCATTGATCAACAGATTGTGGATAGATTTGTTCTCGTTGCACAGAGATGTATCAACAATATCAATGTGATTGGATATTGCAGCAGTGGTTGACAGCTATTACATGATGAGTATGTATTATTTAAGCGAGCAGCATAGTTTATATAGGCAAACAAAGTGTTTGTATAGCTAACAAGTGTTTCGTTTTTGCTCAACATGACACAAATTACAGGTTTACTCTTCGGACGGTATGAACATTCGGTTATTTTTATAATAGACAAAATATGTTGCCCCTTCCATACAAAACAATCATTGTTGTTGTAATTTTATAGCAAAAGCTATATGAGTCTTGTTATTAAATATCACAATATAAGAGAACGTCACATAACACATATTATTACGGTATAAGTAAAAGTATACAAATAGTGTTGAGATCGATTTCGGTTAATCACGTTTACCTTTCTCAGATCTGAGGGATTCACAATGGAATGACATTGGTGTTCAATTGTCATTCCTTTGTGAATCCCTCAGGTCTGATGAAGTTAAACGTGATTCCCACAAATTGAACACTATAATATTTAGACTTTTTGTACTAATATCGTAATAAATTTGTGTTGTGTGACGTTCTATTGTGTTGTATTCCTACAACAAATCAACACGTAGTATGCTGATTAATAAACTGTTAAATATTACTATTATTTTCAATGTCACAAACTCTTTATACACAGTAAAATTCAGTAATGATATAGTTGTATATGAAACCTAATTCTATTTAATTCAATTCACAGCAATTTTTCTTGTAATATTTGTTTATAAAAATATTAACTCAAAAATATAACAATATTTATTGTTTAATTGATTCCCATAACGTAGTTCAATTTAGAAAACCAACATCTCCAACTCTTAAAAAATTGTTTAAAGTAATAATGATAGTATTTTAAAATATTACTATACTGATAATAGAAGATAAAACTTTTGTTAATGAATAACTATTTATTATTGGGGACAGTTTTTGTTTTTTGAAACTATACTTTTTTTGGTGAGTAGGATTTCTTAGATGACTAATTCAATTATCATTGAATCTAAACAACTCACAGTACCAAAGGTAAACAGAACATTTCCTCCACGTAAGCTTATTCACCCCTGAACGTACAATATACTGATGAGGGTAGAGAGAGAGTAGAATACCTTGTCTGTGGCCTTAAATCCGTTTTGAGAGTTGGCATAAAATCTGTGATGACGACAAACTCTCAACAACTGAGGTTTCGAGTTACGAGCGGTTCACACACCTACGATAGCAAGGGGACTTTTCCTTCCTGTATATATGGATAGCCTTAGAACACTATTACACAATAACCTAATAATATATTATTAACACGTAGTAAAAAAAAAAGAAGTGTAATGGATATTTGACAATACTAATTAATTGAGCAGTGATAAAACTAGCTCGAATCTGCGACACAGGAGCGCCTCTTACCTGGCTGAGGAGTTGTCATAAATAATTTTCGCTAGGAGTGCGAATCAGGAGCGCCTCCGGAAAGGGGCGAGGAGGCACTCCTGAATCGCACTTAAAACTACCTGTCCTCAGCACTCTACCTGCTTCGTACCTGCTACCGAGCTCAGCTCACGGGGCCTCCTAAATACCTACCAATCAAATATCACAACGGCTACTATCATCATTTTTTAAGTGCACTGCATATTTTGTAGGAGTAAGGGTAACATTGATTCTGTAGTTGATATGTCTTAGTAAGAGGTCATTACCACTGTACATGTATAGGTGGGCGAATGGGTCAATACGACTGTACGTGTGTGGTTGGGTCAATACCACTGTGCGTGCATGGTTGGGCGGGTGGGTCAATACCACTGTACGTGTATGGGTGGGCGAGTGGGTCAATACCACTGTACGTGTATGGGTGGGCGGGAGGGTCACTACCACTGTACATGTACAGGTGGGCGAGTGGGTCAATACGACTGTACGTGTATGGTTGGGTCAATACCACTGTGCGTGTATGGGGGGGAGTGTATTTTCAATTCTACTGCACGTTTAATTGTTCGATAAACGAAAAGACAAGTGTCCCTCGTTGTCTGTGTGCAAACCAAAGATAAAATCCAAAGATTCTGTAGTCTAAAACAAAAGATAAAATCAAAACTATTAATCATGTTTTCTTAATAATTCTTAATCATGTTTCATTTTATTTGAATTGATAAGTGGTTAAAATATTGCAGACTTGTTTTAAAACAAGTTTGTAATCCTTCAGATAAAAGACATCCGCCCTTGTTTATGCACACCAACTATCTTGGCCAACCGCGTCACGTTTACCACATCAATTCCCGAACACTAAGATAATGATTTATTTATAGTAATTTTTTTCAAAAAATTATAAACTTGATACTATTTAGTTTTATCTAAAAGGAACACTTAGACATCCTTCCTTTTACCATGACCTGTCCCTTTAAGCCATGAGTATTAATTATGAAATATTCAAAATAGTTTATGCAAATTCGTAAAAGCCAAGCAGTGATTTTTTTTTAATTTTACTAATTTTATTACTCGAAAAGTTATTTTAAAGAAAAGGAAGAGGTACAAAAAAGTCAATAACCACAAAAAGATTTGTAAATAACAAATAAGTATTTCTTAGTTTTAACACTTAATAATATCTATAACATTCTAAAATAATAAATATACATTTACATTTAAACTAAATAATTTGGATTACACTCACTAATATTTAAAACAATCTAAAACAAAAAATATATATACTTAAACTCAGAAAGAAAATACTATTTACACTCAATCTGTAGGCTACAATATTCTAAAACAAACAAAATACGGAAATTCAAACGTGACATTCTATTTCACTTACTTAATATTTTAATACTTAAAACAAACACCTTTTGATAATTTACACTATCTAAAGACTTCAAAGATTTGAAATATTTGGTTGTCATTTACTTGTTGGTTTGTATGAAAATAATGTATTAGATGTATTTAAAAGATGACTGAATACTATTTAAATTAATTTTATAAGAACAGTATATGTTAAAGGTATTATTTCGTTTTATAACAAAACTGAAATTATATAACATATGTTATATGAACGTATTACTTAGTTTATTACTTATTAGACATATTTTTATTGTAAAGTACAACTTTTCAAGATTAATTTAAAGATTCGCTAACTAATTCGCTAGATTATTCTCTAGCAGTTTAAAGTTAACATTTAAAACGGTTATGACGTAAATATGAACAGGTGCCTGCACCTGTGTTTTTTCTATAGATTAAAAACTGTGCATGAAATGATTACGAGAGTGTTAATTCGTTTTAACTGTGATACTGAAACGGCACTTTTACTAATAACTGACGAGTTACGAGATGCAATGGACCACAGTCAAGGCACGATTCTTGACCAATTTGATTTCTCAAAAGCCTCTGATTGTGACAGCCACATTCTACTTTCATTGAGACTTAGAGGCCATAGGATTTTCTGAATAGGTTATCTCTTGGGGGAGGGGTGTCAGTTGTTTGACCGGCGGCAGCGTGTCACCTTAGCTCGGAATGCGAACCAGTGACTCCTGGAGTGCCTCAAGGCTCGATATTGAGTCCTCTTGGGGGAGGGGTGTCAGTTGTTTGACCGGTAGCAGCGTGTCACCTTAGCTCGGACTAAGAACCAGTGACTCCTGGAGTGCCTCAAGGCTCGATATTGAGTCCTCTTGGGGGAGGGGTGTCAGTTGTTTGACCGGCGGCAGCGTGTCACCTTAGCTCGGACTGCGAACCAGTGACTCCTGGAGTGCCTCAAGGTTCGATATTGAGTCCTCTTGGAGGAGGGGTGTCAGTTGTTTGACCGGCGGCAGCGTGTCACCTTAGCTCGGACTAAGAACCAGTGACTCCTGGAGTGCCTCAAGGCTCGATATTGAGTCCTCTTGGGGGAGGGGTGTCAGTTGTTTGACCGGCGGCAGCGTGTCACCTTAGCTCGGACTGCGAACCAGTGACTCCTGGAGTGCCTCAAGGTTCGATATTGAGTCCTCTTCTATTTACACTCTTCATCAATGATATACATTTTTGTATTTCTCACTGTAAATGTCACATGTATGCTGACGACCTCCAAATATACTTTAACTTTAGCCCAAATTTAATAAATGACATATGAGGATAATAAAACATTCAACTGCAGAATTGAAAAACAAAGATGAATTGACTTAATTTGTACGGTAATAAGACAAAGTCTATTATTATTGATCATATTCGGCTAAGAAAATGAATTAATTATCACAATATACTAAATAGTTGTGTAAAGAAGCAGGCTATACCCTTTTGCAGTAAGGTAAAGCTTTATGGTCACTTTAAACACAGCAATTACTAGGAACGAAGCCACTGTCGGGACGTATAACAAGGTATTTCCTGGAGTACAATCATTGAAAATACGTTAACGGTTTCTTCCCACTGGAATCAAACTGGGCCTTGTAAAATCACTCGTTTTTCCCACACTTTACTTACTGCAACTCTGTTGTCAACTATATATGCAGGACTGTGTCACTTAGTGATCAACTACAACCTGCCAAAAACTACTGTCTCAGTTTTTTTTCAATACAAGGGAAAACGTTCATATACTCCTTACTAAATCAGATAAAAACCATTTATAATTGGCTGATGAAACAACAATCAAAATTCATTGTCTGACTTTCAATAATATAACTAGAGGCATACAAGGTAATACTTGTAATCTAACTTACATATGTTCTGTGCTCAACTCAAGACGTACAAACTGGAGTGAAGGCTAAGTTATATAACTTTCAATAATATAACTAGAGGCATACAAGGTAATACTTGTAATCTAACTTACATATGTTCTGTGCTCAACTCAAGACGTACAAACTGGAGTGAACGCTAAGTTATATAACTTTCAATAATATAACTAGAGGCATACAAGGTAATACTTGTAATCTAACTTACATATGTTCTGTGCTCAACTCAAGACGTACAAACTGGAGTGGAGTTGTTAACTTTACAACCACCAGTTCAGTTAACGAGTTAACACATTGTACAAAGTTTCGTAGGGAACAAACTTTTGCTTGTCGTCGAAATGTTACGGGAAATAGAAACGTGTTAGGGACATTCAATCATTCAATAATGAAGTTATTTAGTTTGACATAATGAAGATATGCCTTAAAAAACATGTTTATATAACAATATTAAAAACTGAAAAGTAACCGTGATAACGTAACCTATTAAATATGTTAAGATAAGTGCTTCTTTCAAAATAAAACCATTAAAAGTAATTATTACTGTGCAAAAATAAGCCGTGATTTCAATTTATTCTTAGATTATTCAAGAAATAGAAATATACCTATTTAGCAAATGCTATAACATCTGCTATTGAATATAATAGGCAACTATGCCTAGCAATACCAGATGTTATAGCTTTAGAGCCTAAGTCAATTTAGAAACTCCAAAGCTACAAATTAATAGCATTTAACATTAAAAAAATTATTAATTGTAAAGTATTTTAACTGGTATTTTTTAAATATATATCAAGTCCCTTTAATCTCCCTGTCGACATTTGTCGAGCCTTTGCGTGGTCGCAGTTCACAATAGAGTTGGGAGTGAGTTGGTGCCCGGGAGACCTGTAGTCCCAAAACTATCTGCGGATAGTTAGGAAGAAACACAGTTTGGTCCAGTCAATATTGTCGACATTTGTCGAGTTTTGCGTGGTCGCAGTTCACAATAGAGTTGGGAGTGAGTTGGTGCCCGGGAGACCTGTAGTCCCAACACTATCTGCGGATAGTTAGGAAGAAACACAGTTTGGTCCAGTCAATATTGTCGACATTTGTCGAGCCTTTGCGTGGTCGCAGTTCACAATAGAGTTGGGAGTGAGTTGGTGCCCGGGAGACCTGTAGTCCCAACACTATCTGCGGATAGTTAGGAAGAAGCACAGTTTGGTCCAGTCAATATTGTCGACATTTGTCGAGCCTTTGCGTGGTCGCAGTTCACAATAGAGTTGGGAGTGAGTTGGTGCCCGGGAGACCTGTAGTCCCAAAACTATCTGCGGATAGTTAGGAAGAAACACAGTTAGGTCCAGTCAATATTGTGAACATTTGTCGAGTTTTGCGTGGTCGCAGTTCACAATAGAGTTGGGAGTGAGTTGGTGCCCGGGAGACCTGTAGTCCCAACACTATCTGCGGATAGTTAGGAAGAAACACAGTTAGGTCCAGTCAATATTGTGAACATTTGTCGAGCCTTTGCGTGGTCGCAGTTCACAATAGAGTTGGGAGTGAGTTGGTGCCCGGGAGACCTGTAGTCCCAACACTATCTGCGGATAGTTAGGAAGAAACACAGTTTGGTCCAGTCAATATTGTGAACATTTGTCGAGTTTTGCGTGATCGCAGTTCACAATAGAGTTGGGGGTGAGTTGGTGCCCGGGAGACCTGTAGTCCCAACACTATCTGCGGATAGTTAGGAAGAAACACAGTTTGGTCCAGTCAATATTGTCGACATTTGTCGAGCCTTTGCGTGGTCGCAGTTCACAATAGAGTTGGGAGTGAGTTGGTGCCCGGGAGACCTGTAGTCCCAACACTATCTGCGGATAGTTAGGAAGAAGCACAGTTTGGTCCAGTCAATATTGTCGACATTTGTCGAGCCTTTGCGTGGTCGCAGTTCACAATAGAGTTGGGAGTGAGTTGGTGCCCGGGAGACCTGTAGTCCCAACACTATCTGCGGATAGTTAGGAAGAAACACAGTTAGGTCCAGTCAATATTGTGAACATTTGTCGAGTTTTGCGTGGTCGCAGTTCACAATAGAGTTGGGAGTGAGTTGGTGCCTGGGAGACCTGTAGTCCCAACACTATCTGCGGATAGTTAGGAAGAAACACAGTTAGGTCCAGTCAATATTGTGAACATTTGTAGAGTTTTGCGTGGTCGCAGTTCACAATAGAGTTGGGAGTGAGTTGGTGCCCGGGAGACCTGTAGTCCCAACACTATCTGCGGATAGTTAGGAAGAAGCACAGTTTGGTCCAGTCAATATTGTGAACATTTGTCGAGTTTTGCGTGGTCGCAGTTCACAATAGAGTTGGGAGTGAGTTAGTGCCCGGGAGACCTGTAGTCCCAACACTATCTGCGGATAGTTAGGAAGAAACACAGTTAGGTCCAGTCAATATTGTGAACATTTGTCGAGTTTTGCGTGGTCGCAGTTCACTATAGAGTTGGGAGTGAGTTGGTGCCCGGGAGACCTGTAGTCCCAACACTATCTGCGGATAGTTAGGAAGAAACACAGTTTGGTCCAGTCAATATTGTCGACATTTGTCGAGTTTTGCGTGGTCGCAGTTCACAATAGAGTTGGGAGTGATTTGGCGCCCAAGAAACCTGTAGTCCCAACACATTCTGCGGAGAGTTAGGAAGGACATAGTTTAGTTCAGTCAATGATGTGAGTTGAATGTTATATGGATGAAAACTTGAAGCAAGTGAGAATTACTGCAATCTTGCTTTTGTCAACTTAATGTCAGCCAGAATATAAATCAGTATACCATACATGTATGGGTGGGCAGGTGGGTTAGTATACCGTACATGTATGGGTGGGCAGGTGGATCAGTATACCGTACATGTATGGGTGGGCAGGTGGGTCAGTATACCTTACAACTAAGGGTGGGCAGGTGGGTCAGTATACCGTACATGTATGGGTGGGCAGGTGGATCATTATACCGTACATGTATGGGTGGACAGGTGGGTCAGTATACCGTACATGTATGGGTGGGCAGGTGGGTCAGTATACCGAACATGTATGGGTGGGCAGGTGGGTCAGTATACCGTACAACTAAGGGTGGGCAGGTGGGTCAGTATACCGTACATGTATGGGTGGGCAGGTGGATCATTATACCGTACATGTATGGGTGGGCAGGTGGGTTAGTATACCGTACAACTAAGGGTGGGCAGGTGGGTCATTATACCGTACATGTATGGGTGGGCAGGTGGATCATTATACCGTACATGTATGGGTGGGCAGGTGGGTCAGTATACCGTACAACTAAGGGTGGGCAGGTGGGTCAGTATACCGTACATGTATGGGTGGGCAGGTGGGTCAGTATACCGTACAACTAAGGGTGGGCAGGTGGGTCAGTATACCGTACATGTATGGGTGGGCAGGTGGATCATTATACCGTACATGTATGGGTGGGCAGGTGGGTCAGTATACCTTACAACTAAGGGTGGGCAGGTGGGTCAGTATACCGTACATGTATGGGTGGGCAGGTGGATCATTATACCGTACATGTATGGGTGGGCAGGTGGGTCAGTATACCGTACAACTAAGGGTGGGCAGGTGGGTCAGTATACCGTACAACTAAGGGTGGGCAGGTGGGTCAGTATACCGTACAGGTATGGGTGGGCAGGTGGGTCAGTATACCGTACAACTAAGGGTGGGCAGGTGGGTCAGTATACCGTACATGTATGGGTGGGCAGGTGGATCATTATACCGTACATGTATGGGTGGGCAGGTGGGTTAGTATACCGTACATGTATGGGTGGGCAGGTGGATCAGTATACCGTACAAGTATGGGTGGGCAGGTGGGTCAGTATACCGTACAAGTATGGGTGGGCAGGTGGGTCAGTATACCGTACAAGTATGGGTGGGCAGGTGGGTCAGTATACCGTACATGTATGGGTGGGCAGGTGGGTCAGTATACCGTACATGTATGGGTGGGCAGGTGGGTCATTATACCGTACATGTATGGGTGGGCAGGTGGGTCATTATACCGTACAAGTATGGGTGGGCAGGTGGGTCAGTATACCGTACATGTATGGGTGGGCAGGTGGGTCAGTATACCGTACATGTATGGGTGGGCAGGTGGGTCAGTATACCGTACATGTATGGGTGGGCAGGTGGGTCATTATACCGTACATGTATGGGTGGGCAGGTGGGTCAGTATACCGTACAAGTATGGGTGGGCAGGTGGGTCAGTATACCGTACAAGTATGGGTGGGCAGGTGGGTCATTATACCGTACATGTATGGGTGGGCAGGTGGGTCAGTATACCGTACAACTATAGGTGGGCAGGAGGGTCAGTATACCGTACAACTATGGGTGGGCAGGTGGGTCAGTATACCGTACAACTATGGGTGGGCAGGTGGGTCAGTATACCGTACGACTATGGGTGGGCAGGTGGGTCAGTATACCGTACAACTGTGGGTGGGCAGGTGGGTCATTATATTATACATGTATGTGTGGGCGGGTGGGTCAGTATACCGTACGACTATGGGTGGGCAGGTGGGTCAATATACCGTACAACTGTGGGTGGGCAGGTGGGTCATTATATCATACATGTATGTGTGGGCGGGAGGGTCAGTATATCATACATGTATGCGAAGGCGGGTGGGTCAGTATACCGTTCAAGTATGGGTGGGCAGGTGGGTCATTATATCATACATGTATGTGTGGGCGGGAGGGTCAGTATATCATACATGAATGCGAAGGCGGGTGGGTCAGTATACCGTTCAAGTATGGGTGGGCAGGTGGGTCAATATATCATACTTGTATGTTTAGGCGGGTGGGTCAGTATACATTGAAGGTCTCTGTTTCTACATTAAATATCACAATTTCCATGTATCTTTCAATTTACAATTGAAGGTCAATATTTTATTATTGAAATGTATTTGGAATACTAAAATCATTTCAATGAGTAAATAACGAAAATATAAAACAATCCACCTCATAATATGGGGTGGATGCTGTAATCGCAACAAAATGGTCTAAATGACGAGCGCCTGCATTTCTCCTGGCATTAGCTGATCACACAACGGTGTTTGAGTGTCACACGCCGTGTGATGGACGGATTATATCTGAACTACTCGCTTGAAACATGCTATTTATTACCTAACAATGTTCCTCCGCTAATGTTAAATAATGGTTTGAAATATTGTTTGCAGTTACCAATCTTGCTTTAACAAAATTATTGATTGAGGAAGAATTAATACATATGTACTAATGTATCTATTATTGATACTAACAAATATTTTGAAATGACATTAGATACGAAGCAAAACTGTATATAAAAAACGTGTATGTGCTCCTTTTGGCATTACTACGGATAGAAGCTCTTTGTTTTTGTTAGACACTACAATGAATTTAGACCATGACTTTCTTACACAGAATGTTCATTTCCTTTTAGATTAATAATGTTGAATGTCTCTGTTAAGTGGCAATATTATCTGCATCTGGGTATTTTAATCATAATTAAGACGTATATTTTTTCATCTATGATACTGATGAAGTTGAATTTTTAATTTAATTTTATTTATTTAAGTACGAACTGATCCGGAGCAGTGAAGTCCACTCAGACACACACCAATTATAACCAAATTTGAGTATAAATAGGCATTATTGGGTTAGAAATAATAACCAGTATAAATATTTTTTTATATTTATTAATTGTTTATTTGAACTTAAAAAACCTTTTTCGCTCAATATTCAGAAACTGAAATAACCTCCCCCTAGTCAATTAAGTGTCGCATTATTTGTAATCTTTTAAATCCATTTAGATCAAGTTGAAAATAAATGAAGCCACCCTGTTATTTATAAGAGTGGTAAACAATACAGAAAAAAACAAACAATAAAATAATATAAGTGATAAAAGTTTTGATCCTCATGTACTTTTAAATACTAATAATTGACAATGAAAAGTTTTCTATTGGCAAAATTTAGTCACTAATGGCCAAAAAACAAGAAACTACAAATACAGTAACCATTAGGAATAACAAATAGTTGGCACGCTGGTACGTTCAGGGCAAAACGGAGGGCGTAAAAACCGCACTTTTCCATCCCAAAGAGGAGTACACCAATAATTTAGTCCATCATTCTAAAAGATTTTAAAAAGTCTATTTAAAAACAAAAATTATTTTGAAACACAAATGCTATTCATTAATTAAAAAGCAAAATAGTTACTAAATAACAATAATATCAAAAATATATTATAGGAAACCTTATTAATTAGATAATTGATTTGTTGAGTAATACTCCTGTTCGTGTGTTGGTCAGCCTATTTTTAATTTTTTAACATTAACTATCTATAAGAAATCTGAATGCTAGAAAAATATTAGAAAAATTGAAAAGAAAATTAATTTTACAAATGTATTATGAGCTCTTTATACTATTACTCTTGAAGGGATAAATAATGTAATAGACAAACAAATATAATGAAACACACTTTTTATATTTAAAATAAATATTAAAAACCAAAATAAGTACTGAGGAAATAAAATATAGCTAGTAATATTAGCAAAGAAAAACAAACAAATCAAGAAAAAAATGAGGGTATAGTAAGGTTACATTCCATGAAGGAACTAACTGTGAACTATCTATCCCCTCTATTTAGGTGGTTTTAATTTTAGTAGAGTAAATGGTTTTAGTAGTGTAGTGATTGATTGGTTGTTTAGGGTTTTGTCTATTGACCGAGTTGTTGAAACGAATCTTAGGATTTTCTGTACAAATCAGCTGCGGCTGGTACTTTTTTCCAAAAAAACTATGTATATGCAATGGTCTGTGACACAATAGTGTAAAGTCAACCTTATATAAACGGTGTCCGGTATAGGGGTGAAAGTTTACGGGACCAGCGGTTCTTTTGAGGTACACATGTTTTTCAAACGTTCAATAATTTTAAAAGCATGACGAATGATAGGAGTTTATTTATTATTATTTTCTTTTTATAAATTGGCTGTATTTTTATTTATTTAAATTTTAGATATGTGTATATTAAAATAAAAAACATATAAATCCCTTGTCATAAAAAATATTTATTAAAATAAGTGGACATACAAGAAATGAGTTCACTGAACATTAAAATTAACATACAATGAAAATTTGACACATAAAAGTAATACCATGTAGAAAGCTTAATATTCTGTCAATGAATAAATAATACTGTTTTAAAGGCCCTCTTAAATATATAAATTTATTATTTATACTTTACAATATCTTTGTCCCGTAAACTAAAGTGATCAAAGTAAACAATACGCTCTAAGTACACGGGGAATGGAACGACACAGCTTCACTGTGTAAGTGATACACATTTGGGTGTAAATGTGGGTATAAGGTTCTGCTAGAGAGCTTAGCCAACCTAGTGTATGTGAGACTCTCGTGCTTAAATGTGTTTATTTGTTCCCTTAAAGCACTAGTAATCCAATGTGAGCAAATATAGTTTACGAGTAGGTTTAATGAATGAAGACTTCTTAATTAGTTTTCACATAAACATGAAGTCAAATTTGCTTAAGTTTTGCTTTATATTCTACCAAGGATATCTATACCTGCCACCATATTGTAGTCTTTACCTTACATTAAAATAGAGATTACAGCTTCGTTTTTAACTTACATTTTTTAATCTCTTTTAAAGAGAGCGGAATTTTCTACAGCATTTTAAGATCAGATTTCAATGTTATGTCGTGATTTTTATTTTAAATATAAATATTATGTCATAATATTTTCTTTTGGAACGAACCAAAACAATTTATATTCATACAATTTTACAGTTAATAAGTTTGTTTTAACTGCTGGTAATAATTGATAAATTCAGTAATTGAGGAAAAATAAAATAGTCTGTCTTATTTAATAAAACAGCAATAACACTAGTTTTAAAAAGTTTATTTTCAACCGTAATATATTTCCTTGTGTAGTTATAGACTTTTTAAGGCTGGTAATCGTTGCGTTGATGAAAAACCTAGTATTCTAACTCAGCTATTTTGGGGACATTTTCTGATGATTGTAGCTCTTCATAACGGCATCCACTCCATTATTTCCATAAACATCTACACTACTTTAGATGTTGGATGTTAGTCAGAGTTAAGTTGTTGTTTAGGGAAGAGAACTGAGTATCAGACATTTCAGCTTAAAATTAAAGCAAAATTACGCGGATCAGATTCCACATGAGACATGGTTCCCTTATTCTCCTTAGCTGTTGGATTATTAATAAATGGCATTTTCTGATCATACGTCAAATACAGAGTACACACTCATCGTATAATCTCATAATTGCCTTAAAATATGCCCAAGTTGACTCCGCATCTGATGTGTTAAAATTCTAATCAATTTACGATCAATTTTCTAACAGTGACACTATAAAACAATTTGTATTTCTTCGGATCATGTACATAAGTCATATATTTTTTTTATAGATACAATAAATAACTAAATAATAATTATTAGCATTGACTTATTCAGTGTTATTAGTAGGCCTACAGTATTAGTACATACAGAAGCGACACTCCGTTACAAATTGGCGAAAGCCACGAGGCGCTAGCGCTCTTAGCGGCGATAACAGAGAAGCTCGTATTTCTGGACTATTTACGTCCAAAACTGTTAATAGTGAATGTCTTGGCACTTATTTTATTGTTATTATTCCGCATATTTGCAAGACACAATGCAATACTTTAGTGGTGTGGTGTATTTGTATGTTAGGGTCGCGCTACCTCCACAAATGTATGTTATTATAGTGTGGTATTAGTGCAGTAGGGTTTAACAGCTACCTGGAGTGGGCATGTAGAAGATTGGATGCGATAACGTGAGTCAATAGTATTCTACGCTGACCCAACATCCACTCTATGACTATAACGGACATGATACTAGAGTATGAATCTTGGAAGAGGCATCATTCTGGCTTCAACTTAAAACCTTAAATGAACAAATATATTTGTTGTTGTCTCTTGAGGAGTGGTATTATTACGGTTAACAACAGTATCGGTAAAACAGAATTTAAACCACCTAATATTCAGTCTAAAGTAAATGATAGTTTCCTCTCTTGTACTGGCCAGAGGGGTATTGTTAAACAGTGACATTTTTCTCTAAAAATAAGGTAATCTATCATTTTGGGTTATTTAGTTTTGCTCTTTTAATGATGTTGCTATAAAATAACTGTTGTATACAATTTTAAACATTGTATTATTAATTTTTGCAGCATTTATTTCATTACCATCAAATACAAAAATCTCCCATTGTATACCATTTTTTAATTTTTCATTTCTAAGACGCTGATCGTAGAGATGTGGGCGAATATGAGGGATGAACGAGTGTGATGAGTGTAGATGGACGAGTGTAGTCATTCTTACTATCTGAGTTCGACTTAGCTCAGAAAGGACTATTTATTAATATCCCAATAGCCAGGGTAACTACGGGACCTATAGATTTACGTGGAATCCAATCCACGGTCTGATTTTCAGCTACCTGACAATACTGGCACTCAGTTGTCTTCCCAACATCTGAACCTTGACTACCATCCAACATGAACACCCCAGACTTCTCTAGTATCATCCACGTCGATGGCAACCATTGAGGGGACGCCGTGTCTGTATTAAGAGGAACGAGCATAGAACCTAACACCTACAATCTCACAAACACTTTGTGTACCACATCACTGCGCCACCTGTGCCAACATCAGTGAATATATGGCTCATTCTGCACACGTTCAATACTATGAAGTAATTCTTAAATATTGCTCATCGTTGGTAGCGCAAAATGTAGAGTGGTTAAGAATGGTCCAAAGTAGTATGTACGTAAGTTAATTTGTCAGTGTGGTGGCTGACTGGCTAAGGTTTCGGACTGTACTACATAGCAAGGTCCAAGGTTTAAATGTAAAACTGACCTAAATGTCGGTACTTCACTCTTTGAATAAAGTTCATGCACAGGCCTGAAGTATTTAATTATTTTAAAAACTGACAAAAATGACATTACTGACATGTTAATATCTGGTGAGATGAGGGAGGCTTAATACATCGTATTAGAACTTTCTACGATTGCTAAATGTATTTCTTCATTGTGGGCTCTTCAAGAGGAATACAAAACGTTGGTCGAGGCGTTGAAAATCAAATGTGGTTAGAGTGGCAATTTGAATTAAGTATGATTGTATAGAGTAAAATTCTGTTTTTAAGGAGTACGCAAAACATACATTAGATATGTTTTGTAATGTAATGTAGATACATTAGATACTAAATGCAACTGTACGTGTATGGGTGGGCGGGTGGGTCAATACCACTTTACGTGTATGGGCGGGCGGGTGGGTCAGTGCCACTTTATGTGTATGGGCGGGCGGGTGGGTCAGTGCCACTGTACGTGTATGGGTAGGTGGGTCAATTCCACTGTACGAGTATGTGTGGGTGGGTGAGTCAATACCATTGTACGTGTATGGGTACACAAGAATATGGGTATGGGTGGGTGGGTTACAAGAAGTAAATTATCTAAGATATGAAAAATAATATTATATTAGAAAATGTATTCTTTGTAATATTTAATAAAATAATTTTGTTTTCATATTCTAGTTTAATTATTGGCCTTTTTTCCTACGTTCTTGAAAACTGTATCGATTAGTTTATTAAACATTGAAGTCTGGTTTAGTAATTTACTTTAACATGAATCTGCATATCTACAAATTTAATTTCTATATATTTAACAGTTCTTTAAAGCAAACTCGTTAACAAAACGTATAAACACTGATAACAGGATATAACATAAATTGTATCGTCTTGAAATGGACTGAATTATACACTAAACTATGTTTCGAAAGTACTTCGTTCTAATTTCTTTAATGTAATGAATTAATTAATTGGCTAGCAAACAGTTTTAAGTTTGACGACAGAAGTTACTTAGCTGACAAAGCAATTACTCCATGCACAAAATCCATCAAACTAGAGTTTATTATAATCTTCGTCCCTTTAAGTTCTTTTATTACAATAAAAGGGACTGTAATCGGAATAGACAGGTATAAATATCTTGTAATAAATTTCAATCCTAGGCAATTCACGTCCATATAATTATTGTATAGGTAAAGAAAGAAGAGCAATAAATCAGCATACATTTTGTGAAATGGATTGCTTCATTCGACTAAACAATTAGAGCTTATCACTATGAAGAATGCGTACGTCTTTTAGTTACTCACTTTTTTCAATGTAGGAATAAAGTTATAAAATGTATTTGAACATTTTTTTAAACTATCAGTTTAGACCAAATAATAGTACCAAAAGGCTCAGTTTTAACTGTTGTATTTCAATAACTGCAGTAAAATGGTCGTTGCACTGAATAAAATATATTTTGAAAAATCGCACGAAATGTCATATGTTCTAATACGCTTGTTATCGGGTCGGAAACACACTAGACAGTGTTGTAAATACCCTGGTGTCAAGAAGAAGTGTTACCAACTTAAATATCCTTAAAACTAATTGTAGTTTAGTGAAGTGAAGTTATATTAATATTTATCTAGCACATAAAATGCGGTTCTAAATGAAGCATGCCTTAGGCAGCTTAACTGTCTGCTTTTTAAGTTTCTTAGCTGCTAACCAAAAATGTCCTTCACATGATCCAGCATACATAGATTTTGGATAGAAAATAATGTCTGCTTCAAATAACCAGACGATTGAAATCAAAAATTATCGTAGACCATCTAATATTATTTCATTGTGATTTCACGAATACTAACGCTCTTTCACGAATTCCAGAACGTCCTGTATGGTCAATTTATTTGAAAACTGGTTATATAACGACGTATTAACACAAGTCCTGCTATATAACGTGAAGTGTGGCTATATAATAAACAAATAAATATAAATTGTTCTCGTAGTTTATATATACATACAGAGTAAAAACAAAATTTGATGGTAATGAGGGAAAAACAATAATCGTAAATTATAATTACTTCACCGTGTATAGACAAAAATAAAACTATATATACGTAGCATTACAATATCATTAAATCCAGTCACAGTTACTGACAATCACGAAAAAGCCTTAAAACATCTAAAGAGACAAAAATAGCGCCAGCTGTCCCAGCTTCATTCAATTCCTCACTGTCGACAGTAATACACTCTCCTCCCCTCTGCCCCTACCTACAGTGACGTAGAGCTGGCCGATATTGGACTGGACTGTAAGCCATCAGTCACCGGGTGACTGAATACCTTGATAGTCGAAACAATAAGTAAAGTCTTAGATTATATTCATTATTTATAAAGTGTTTTTATTGTTACCCTTTATATTACATATGAATATAAATTTTATTGTTTTTGAACAAATTTCCTACATGAAAAACTATTTGATGTCTTTACTTTAGAAAACGTTTGCAGTGCTTATCCAATGGTAATAGAATATTAAGTTTATATTGGTTCTGTGTGATAGATTGATATGGTTTTACTTTTATTATACTAAAAGAAGCCCATAGTCCGAAGTAAATTTAGAAAAAATGTTTTTTTCATAGTTTTAGGTTCATTTTTATCACGACAATTAAGTTGTAAAACAAACCATATAAAGTCAAGTCTAATATTATTGTTGTTCAAAAATATTCTAAATTATCAACCTAAACCAAATATTAAAATTATAATGAGAAATTAACATTACAGTTTCTACAAATTGTTTGTGATTGTTTTCCTAATTATTGTTCAACCTCTATAAACCATAATTTCTTCTTCAGTAAGGAGAGTTTCCTATGAATGGGACTCATGTTTGTTTGTCTTACAACCAAGAATGTATTCGCTGATTAGGTTTTTATATCAAACAAACACATTATTTTATTCTTCCACCTTCCATACTACTTCAATCCTACAGGAAAATGATCCGATTCAGGGTGAATGCGATATTGTGGCCAACTTCTAGCGCAAGCAAGCCATACTGAACAACGCTTCTGACTCCTGATGAGGCTGTGTACTGTGTAAGCCTCGGCATCCCTCGGAATACGCACAAGCCTCCTCGAAGCTTTCCCGTCAGCCCGTGATCCACGTGGGAACATCGTATCTATTTCGAGTTTAGCTTGAAGGTGTAACCAGATGTTTTCATTAAGCCTCCATGAAGGAAATCCCAAAAACATTTCTCATGAAGTGGTAAGACAAAGTAAAACTGAAAAAGTAACAATAAAACACTCCAAAACCTAAATAGTTACCTGAAAACTGGAAATATATAACTGAGGAAAAATAAACAACAAAGTAATTCACGCAAAATTTTGTGAACGAGCTTGTAATCACACTAAGGGGGTTTTGGAGTGTTATATTGTTACTTTTCCAATTTACTTTGTCTTACCACTTCATGAGAAATGTTTTTGAGATTTTCTTCATACCATGCAGATGTCTACGTAATGCATATTACATTTGTTTACCCCATCTTAGGTTACAATTCTTCACCTTACGATATTCATTCTACACAGAATTAAAACGTACAGCACGACCTTAAATTTACGATGAAAAATATTCATGTTAGTCTCACTTCAAATTCATCTACGGTCACCAATAGACTTTAAACGAGGAATCGTTTACTTACTATATTTTTTTTCCTTGACTCCATAAATAAAACTTTATAGTATTACTGGAATTAGTATGAGTACATTCTCGTATTATGCTATTATATCAAAGCCTATATATTTGGGTGGTGGAGGTCGTATGGGTACAGTATCTAGGAACCAGATTTCAATTTACATAGTTTTTTAGTCGATATAATCAATGTTCTCAAGAGATATGTATATTTAAAGTCAGTTACTTTTATATCTTCTTGTCAAATCAATTAATTAATTCCTACTAAGAAATATTAGTGTTTTACTTTAAGGTTGTGAGTTGCTACTAAGAGCACTCACGAGATGAGCGTGACTATTATTGCTAAGTGTTAACTAAAATTATATTTTCAAATTTGGTCAGCTCCGTCCAAACCACTAATTTGGTTTAAGTATGTCAGCTGCTATTAACTACACTACTCTTTTGTACAGGACATAAAACAATTTGTTTGAAAATGAGTATTATAATCATTTCCAAAGTTGTTACACATTTATAAATACTACCAAATGGGAATAAGCAAGACAAACTCTGTACGAAGGTTGCTTCGATACGATATAAGTTTACCATTTTCTTTTATAATTTTCCTATCAGATTACGTATTTTTAAAGGATTTTACATATTGTTTCTTTGACGAGATATTAAGATTACATTCCACTCTTCATTGAACACTCTGATGATAAATGTTTCACATTTTTCAAGATTTTTTATGATTTTCGTCAAATGAAAACGTTTTATTAATTTTACAATTTCACGACTATACAAATTCAACAAACACTCTTATTTTTGAAAATATAACATGATTTAAAAAATGTTGGATTATCAGATGAAAGGAAGTAGAGAACATATACCGCAATACAACGAATATTACTAAGCTAAAAGATCTATGAATAAAACAATATCAAAACTAATCCTTTTCGTCAATTACGTATGTAATTTTTTTTATACAGTTTAAACGTTTATTTCTAAGTGATTCAAAGGCTACATACAAAGCTTATCAAAGTCTTTTTGACATTTCCTTTTTATTCTACATTTAATGACGTTCCATTTCACAGACAGACGTAGTTACGTGAAACGTAAATTGCTTTGTTTCGTAACGAACGTGGCCTATTGTACTTTAGTTCAAACATTCTGTCATCAGTTGAACATATGGTAAGTTAACTTCGACAAGCTTATAAATAAACCTATAAATGAATATCATTCCAGGCTGCTACTGAAAATATTTAGAGACGAGTCAAAAGAATCAAGTCAAAATCCTGCTGGAGCCACCCTTAAAGTACCCATATTTAGTCGAAAAAGATTTCATAAATATGCAATCTTTGCAAAACTATGTAAACTGGATACAATGGCTCCTTTTCAGCTCAAGATTACTTTTCTTTTTTTTCTTTTTTCATTAGTAGGCAGAGGCCAATCTCTTTTTTAACTTTACTATGCTAAATTCCAATATAATATTGATCCGTGAGGGAAATTATTCACCTAGAGTAATAGGTACCAGTACAGAACAAGGTGAATATTACTGATAAGAATTGGCAGTCGATGCCAAAACTAAACCTGCGCTATCTCCAAATCAGGCTCAAAGTCCTGACGGTTCAGACTGCTCCGCCACTAACGCTATTGCCACAATACGGAGGGCATTGCTATTGTGCAGCTAGAACCTTAAATCTTAAATACGGTCTGGAACTGAGATAACAAGGTTGTTCGTGTGTTTATTATATACATTTTATTTCATAACGTCATCAAAGCAGTTGACTCGATTCAAACAAAGTGATAGCACGTAACACATATTAGAATATCGTTATTTGACTGTTATACTTCATGGGCATTGATAGCAAGACCCCAAGACAACATTCAAGGGAGGGTAAATAACATATAATGATAAGTGGAATCCACGTTATTTTAGTTACTAAAAGAATATTGAGATTTCTGAAAACTTAAAGCTTCCACGAGCAACCTAGATCAACATAGTAAAATTGAGAATACACTATTGAGGATACTCATACGGTGACCATAAAGGATAATACAGTGATAAAAGCCTTTGATTATCTTTGTAACTTATTTTTACTTGGGGGTTTTTGTTCCGTTGTCTATTTTTCGATCCTAATCTGATACAGTTGAAAAAATGTCATATATAAACGTTGCTACTCAATAAAGATAAAATAGATTAAAAGAACAAATTCAATATGGCAGCTGGTTAGTATTTATCTTATATTATTCATAAAAGTTATATTATTTTAACAATTTCTTATAACATATGTTTATAATTCACCATATGTCATCAATTTTGATTGAAATCGTTATAACTGTATACATTTAAATGTTTTGCTTATAACAAATTAATTGTATTCATTAAAATAACAAAAATTAGAGCATTACTGTATGCATGTTTAGGAAAAATATAGTTTATTAATTATAATAATACGTGTTGGCACATGTACAGTACAAGTAAACGTCACACAACACAAACAAAAAAGTATAATGGAAAACTTCAAAATTCTGAATTTGTTAATTACACGAAGAATTTTGAAATAAGGCAATTTAGTAAAATATACATGTTGCTTCTAAGCTTATCATCACCGTACATCAATGCTGTAAATCAATATCTAAATCACATTCCCTGAAATCGAAGAACCTGATTTTATTGAAACATATTGTGTTTTGTGTATGTTATTAACAACGTAGATGTACATGTATGTTATTATACTTAACTCATTTATATAATTTTTTTAACTGCTTGTAAAATCCTTACCCACGAGCTTTTGACCTAACAAAATCACATTGATTAATTAATAATGTTTCGCTGCTAAACTTTCCATGGCTTTGTCTTGTTTGAACTTTTCACTGTCAACAATTCCCAACCCTTGTTACAGTGTAGTTAACTTTATAACTTTACCTGATATTAGAAAATGTTGATATAAATAGTTCTTTAAAATTATCGGCGTGTATTTTTAATTATTACTTTTATTCGTCATCAACCAGTCAAGACCATCCCTCGTGAATTGTTTGGGTTAGACAGTTGAGTGATGATTGTATGAATGTATGAACTGTCCGTAGTGCATGTTTACAATAAAATAATATCTATTTGGGCGTTCAAAATGTTATTCAATCAAATAGCGTGTTTGGGGAGAGTTTAGCGGTGTAATGTTTTTTATTTATTGACTTGGCAATGAATAAAACTACGATTCTGTGTGTGTCCCATGTGGTACAAAAATAATAACTACCAGAGAGGAGTTTATATGGACTTTTTTTCATTTAAATATGTCGATATAAAAGCTAAAAACCATTCATTGACTGACTGATCGAATTACTCGAAAACTCTTTGACTGAGGACCATGAAACTTAGCAAAAATATTCTTCATAGGCTCCGGTTGTGTAAGATACCAAGAAATTATTTAAAACTATTTTCTCTGGAAGAGCTTCTAAAATAAGTTAAATAAAATATATCAACACCGGAAAATTAAAGCTTTTGTCACGATTAATTACGAATGATTCACCAAGGTAATATGTTTACATTTCTAACGTTTGCCTTACCACTTAAGCTTTAAATCTAATCAAGTTATTGTATTTGCCTGATTAGTTTCTTGGGAACCAATTCAGTTAAAGAATGAAATGTTGGGAATATACAGTTAATTGAATAGAGAAAAAATGGAAGTTTGGCTAATAAATTTAAAAAGATTAGAAAACGACTATGGTCATTTCCGATGGACAATATTTCAGACACTTCGTTACTACAGGGATAAACATCCCCAAAGTAATAAATTCACTACGTAAAGCTATGTTTACCCTTAGAGCGACAACACGTCACTAACGCCTATACTAACTGTCCTGAACACATTTCTCGGGCTGAGCAAAACAGCTCTATTTGTAAAGTGAAAATAAATTAAAATATCTACTAGTTAACAGTATGTATAATGCAATATTTTATATTACATTTAATATGAGAATATGATTAACCTAAATCTAATAAAATTGAAACTAATTTACAATGGAATGTCCATGTTTCTATGTCTATAGTAGGCTATTTCCGTCAACATGGATCATTTACTTAAAAATGTTTACAAAATAAATACTTATAAGCATGAGTTACTGAGAAGGGATAAAATATATAGGTATCGAAAATGGTTGCACCCTGAGATAAGCCAAACTGACGTCAAGTAACTGTCACGACAAAACCATAACCAAATAATCTATGGACAGAGAGTCGAGTTGTAGGGACGGTTGATTTTAAATAAATTCAAATGACTACTAGCTAAAACTAAGAATTTCGTGGATATTTTAAATAGGAGTGGTATATTTGTTGAAATTAATCGATGGCTCTAATCGTAATTGTAATTCACTATTTAATTGGTCGGTAGCGTAGTTGGTTCAATCCCAGCTTCATGTGCTAAAGGTTGTCAGTTCGATCCAAATCAGAGTCAATACATTTTGAGAAGGATCAGCTGAGAACCACCGGCTGTTCATTTGTCATTGGGCTATTAATTATTGACACTTTCTAATGAATAGTCGGCCTTAGTTTGTAACAATGACTACATTCGCTCATCTACACTCATCACACTCAATCGAAATCCATATTCGCCCATATCTTGACGATCGGCGTCTTATGAATAAATAAATAAAATAAATAAATAACTAAGTAGAATACACGAAGAAGGTTAATTATTAATTATTAAATAAAAAATGAGATTAACTATTCTTATTTTTTATATCCATGGAATATATCACAGGAGGTATTACAATAAATATTTTTAAACTATGTAATTTTACTGAAAATTATTTTATAGTTATTGTTTAGTTGAAATTGCAGTTTTGTAATATTACTTTTCATAAATTATTTATACATAGACAATTAATATTTTCATTTATGCCTATAAAAAGACAAAATAAATAAATAATAATTTATAAAATTTTGTTTAATAGACCTGGTATCGCAGTAGGTGAATTTATTACTTTACAAGTAATATCAATATGCTCGCAATATTTACAAATTTATGATGAAAATCTTTTATTTTTTTTTAAATACACATCATATGTTTATTTTTATTACCGTAACTGTTTATTTCACATATTGGCGTTTTATATTATAGTGATTAGCAGTAAATTTTATTTTAATCAGTCGGCTTGCTCAAATCCCTAAGCGGACACTCTCATCTAGGTAAACCGATTACACTTTCTACCTCTCACCTTTAACCTTTCTACCCTAAACCTTTAAGTTGCCTAAATACTCAACGTTTTTATTTTATAATTACTATAGATTCTTAAATATCACTAAAAAAAATTTAGAAAATATTTCCCTACTACGGGTACAACGTGTACAACTGAACTAATAAGTCAAGTAATGAAAGATTGTTATATCTAAACATAACGACTTAACTAATTCTAACTTGGTAGGTAGTATCCTTGATTATATACAACTACAATAGATAAACCATCTAATAGGAATATTTGTGGCAGTAATTTTGTTAGTTAGTGTGGCCCGCAACCACAGCCGGTTTAAACTGCATTAAATTTACATGGAACTACACTAGCGCTCCACAATGGACCACAAAAACAGCTGATGTTTTGCGACTCAAAATTTAACATTGGATGGGAGATCTATTTGTGTATAAAATCAATGGTAGTATGTAGTGGTAGTACACTTTGGTTTTTTGTTTCTTCACAATTAATTACTATACAACATTTTAAAAGCTATTTCAAACATAAATTTACTTCTTTTCTCTATCAACAAACAATTTATGTATGTGTAAATAGAAATCATATTTGCTTCTAAGGTTCTGTTATAATTCAATAGATAAAGTCAACTTGCTAAGTCCCTAATCCCAAAGTGGACACTCTCATCTAGGTAAACTGATTACACTTTCTACCTCTCACCTTTAGCTTTTCTACTCTAAACACCTAACTTTAAGTTACCTAAATACTCAAAGTTTTTATTTTGTAATTACTAAAAATTCTTATTTATCACTAAAAAAATTTAGAAAATATTGCCCTAATAAGGGTACAACGTGTAAAAATTAATTAACACACATATATCACAGGATTAACACACAAGTTATAGTGTGTTAGAGATAGTATATTAACGTCATGTTTATTGTTGGTTGAACGAAGTTGGTGGTTGTTTCCTAGAACTGTTTCAAGTTAGTTTACGTTGTAACATGAAAAACTCAGTTTCCTCGTCACTGTTGATATCTGCTATTTACAAGTTTTTCACATAAAAGGAGTATTTTTGATTGGGTATCATTAAAAGTATCTCGTTTTTATTTATATTTTAGTTCATTTTACGTCACTATCACTACAAAATTCAACATATATATTCTTTTGAAGGTCTGCAGACACAGATCGTTGTAAACACGCACGCACACACACAAGCAGGAGCGCACACTAAAGATTGATACTCGCGCCGATTTTCCCGTTCTATTAATATATAAAGGATGTACAATTTTACAAGTAAATTGAGTTTTTCCAAGATTAACCTAAATGTAAAATAAATAATCGCAAAAATAGCAGAAGAAATCTATCTGGTAAGAAATATTGCAGTGTAAGCATCATAGTCTTCATCTTTGCCCATACTATGCAAATGCCCATTAAAATGCGTGAGTAACAAGTAAAGTACAAACTTCAATGAGGGTAAACTTTGAATTATCTAAAAATAACATTTAGGGGTAATTACAACGGAAATTTCAGTTATGGAGCTGCAAAACTGTGGAAAATATCAAAATAGAAAGATATGGTCAAAAAAATCAAATGACGACAGAGCTAAATTCATATCCAGTATTTTTGTCAGCTGAAATAATATGGTAACTAAGAACACTGTGTGAGTGGAGCCCAAAGATAAATTCAAAATATTGAAAATAGACTTAATCCTCACTCATGACTAAACTATGATTAAAGAATGGTTCATTTGTTTTCCCGTAAATGTAATAAAAGAAAGCAATTCTAATGAGCCTAAACAGGCTTCCATAGTCAAAATTACTTTTGACTAGCATTTAGATACGTTACATGGAAATTAAATTGACAGAAACCAAAAATTTAATTTAAAAAAATTAACGTAAATGTCATAAGTAAATAAACAATTTGTACTAACCAATATATCAAATAATTATTTTCAAACCAATTTAAAATGTAACCTAACTTGGTGTAAAGGTTATTTTAATTATTTTCGGACCTACTTAATTATACAAATTTGATGTTATGAAACTAAAATAAAAACTGCCCTGCTCACAGAAAGCTTTTTGGTTGATAGTTGTACAGTACAGCCTTCCTTTTGTAGCAGTACAGGAAAATTACGTTTCCTCTTTCATAAAAGGTAAATAGATGTTAATTAATTATGGCGAAGAATTAATTTCTCAGTCTATCATCTTTCCTTTGCAGTATTCAGTACTTTCCCTTATCGGAAGACGATATTAATTTTCTGTGCATGATTTTCCTGTATTGAATTATATTGATATTTTTATCACTTCCCCACTATTTTCCATGATTTATATTTAAGTTTGATAAATAATATTCAGTATCGGAAGATTTTTTTTTTTTAGTTTGCTGCTTTTTAATTACGCATTTCTGCAGTTTAATCAAATAAATGTTTACTAGACTGATTTGATAACGTCTTTTCAACTATTTTAGAAATGTATACTTTAAACAGTCCAAATGCCTATTATAGATATTTAATAATTAATGTATTGTTAACATATACTATAGGTTCTTCTGACTACGCATTATATATTTCTACTGGTTTTCGATGTTCGTTGAACTTTTTTTTGCAATCGTTTTCCAATCAATAGAAGTTAAATTTGATAAAATAATTTAGTTAAAATAAATGATTATTTTTTCTGTACTAAAAAAATTATATAATAGAGTAAACGTTGTTTTTATAGAGAAGACAATGTTTGGGCTGAATAAGACAATCAGTACATAAATATTTATAAGCTATGCATAGTGAACAAGAAATTTTGAAATGCTGTATGTTTAAATTTTAAGTAACCCTCACCTAAAAGCAGAAATTTCGAGTCTTCTACGTTTGCATACTTAAAACTCTTTAGTGATATTAATTAACTTTTCAACAGTAAGTTTAATTTTTCTAAATAAAATGAGTTATTTTTTAAATACTTTTCTTGAATCTTATTTGTGTTAAATTATAACAATATATTACAAATTATGTTCTTTATTTGTGTAAATACTACTTTTTATTTTATTGAAACTTTTAAAAGACTGTTAAAAAATTATTCAAGCAGTATTAAAATATCAGTCTCAAGTTATTTTAACGATAGTAGTTTGCATGCTAAAATACTACGTTCGTTCTAAGTCCAGATGTTCACCCTACTTCGTACTTTATTTAATCAAATGTGTTACGTTTACTCAGCTGATTAAGTTTGAGATATTTTAGCGGATGACTCGTCCTGAATCTAATACCTATGGGGTTAGTTTAAAATGTTCTGTTATTGAAAGTTTATTCCGTTTGACCTACATTTATAGTCTATTTAAAAACAAATAAATTTAAAAAATCAAAATATGGCAAAAATATTACAACACAAACAATCATATATTGGATATTTTTATCATACAAGCTGAGAATATATTTTGAGATTATTTTATATCTGCTTGATAGTTTGGTCCATATGTGTTGTTGTAATTTAAAGCTGCATGGTATATTTTCGTAGACAATATGTTTTATTTTACTTTGTCCTTCTAAACTGGAAGTGGGCTAAGGCCTAATTCAATTCGAATCTCAAAACTACTCTAGGGAACGTAGAAGTTAAAAGAAAGGTTACTATATCGCCTTTGTATGATGACTTAACCTTATAACTACCGTTTCAAGGCCATGTGCCTGATTCGCGGTTTGGTAGATCCACTGAAGAAGGAATCCTCGTGAGACATTGTGCACGTAGAGTGAGTGAGCGAGACTACCATCCTACATCCACGAGACATTTTATTACGAGTCCTCTCATTCAACTCCAAAACATGATTTGACTGGCCCACTCGCCCACTCACACAAGATACGACATATTACATTGTAAAATTACATGACTTTAATGTACATATACGTTTAATGTATATTAAAATATTAAAATAACGATTTTATGATTACAGATCTAACGCAAATTTATTTACAATAATAGGTTATTATAAAAAGAGCAAATAACATAAAACCATCAAAATCCATGATCTAATGTAAATGAATGTCAAGATTTTTACGAGATCATTATCCCAATGTTACATTCTTAGTCAATTCTTTTAATATCGATTTTTCCTCGATCCTGTCTTAGACAGATCAGGGCGATTCTACTTCTGGATCTTCTTCGTTCTTCTCTAAATGTCTTTCTTATTCCTATTAGAATGGTTATTATTTACTCTTCTATCAATAGTTTTCTATTTGATTTAGTTGAGTACCTGATCTGCGCTACCCCGCTCATGTACCGTCTCTAGATCAGGATATTCCACTATTATACCAGATGGAGTGGGCTATTATTTCCAGCAATCTTATCCATGTACAGCTGTTTACAGTATCTATTTGAGAGATGCATTGTTTATCGTGTAACTTCTCTTGGGAAGAGGTGTGTCAGTAATTTAAAGCTATTCAGCTACAACGTGCCTACTCTATTGAGAAATCTTCATCAGGAGTCTCTTACTAACTCATTGCTAAGACATATTTCTTATCAGGAGGTCAATTTTCTCCTAATTGTCCTACAAGGTCTAATAGTGATGCCCTGTCCCCTTCCATGGTCTCTTTAAACATTCAAACACCTCAAGACGTAATGAGTCTTTCACCTTACCAGAAATGTAGAGGACCCTTGCATTGCTTCTAATGAATCCTTCTCAAATACCACTTTGGCCTCTAATAAGTGACAACCAACATTTCTTCTAATACTTCTTTTTTTTTGTTGTTTTTTTTTTTTATCCAATCGCATGTAGTATATGGAAAACATATCATACTATCAGAAAACATATCAGACCTAAAAATTCCATATGTATTATTATAATAATATAAATTAACATTACTGTACCCAAATAGAATATGCCCTTAATTATTGACAGTAAATTATATTGACACTTTCAATATAAAACTATATTCGAAAGTAACAATGGAATACAACGTTTCTTTAATGAAAACAGTGTGCTCAATCACAAAGCCTTGTGTAAAACTTAGGGAAACTTCAGGGATGTTTAATAAAAAGCGTTGTTTGCATTAATATGATTCATTGAGTCCTGCTTCATGCTGTGTCACAAATTCCTGGCGTGATTTTGTCTGTCTCTAACAATAAACATGATGGAAATCTGTATTATTTTGTAAAAACGTTTTGTATTGTACTAAATACTTAATATGCAATTAGAAATATAACTGTGTCAGTCAATGAGCAGACTGACTTCGTCGTTACAAACTGTTTGTTTATGCTCCTAAATTACTTAAATAAATTGCAAAATTCCTGTGTTTTATTTGCGTTTTACTCTTTAAAAAGATCGTGTTATGAGCTAACATGTTTTACACTGAAGGTTGTTACATATTGAAGGGGGGAGGAATTGAAGAACACAAGTAAGTCAACAGATTCATTTTATCTGACCCGTTTTCAAAGAGATTTTGATATCAGTGGTTTTTAGAGTTCACTTATTTCGTCTATAAACACTTTCATTTTTCCTTACTACGTCCCCAAAATCTGGCTTAAGTTATAGCGTATCCAAAATATATATTACAGATAATATCAACAAAATATACAGGGTGTTTTTTTTATTTTTTTATTTTTAAGTGTGTTACCATTGGAATATTTTAAACCTGCAGAGATACAACAAACTTTAATTGGGAACTTCACCTACTTTTTCCTCTTTGATAAAAATATGTATGTAGTGGTTTTCAAAATAGCCGCAGTTTTGGAAAATGGTGGAAAACTTAATTTTTTCTTATATAAAGCTATATATTTATTGATTGTTTCTGATGGAAAATGTAATTTTAAGACTTTTTATTCTTTGCATGTTTCCCGTAATATTAGCTGTTTCTAAACTATGGATACTCAAATAGTTAAACACGGCAACTGAGCCAGGACATTAAATATTCAAAAATATATTGTGTTGCGATTACATACCAATCACATTAATTTACTTATGTTGAACTAAGTGCTATTTTATCATACAAAATATGTTTAGTTGTAAACTATGTTGAAAAAGAAAATACCAAATGTTTTTAAAATTACTAGTAGAAACTGGACTATTGAAAAATGTCTTGGGCTAACTATATTTATTTCTATAAGATATTCAACCTTTATGATAACTAATATGTATGAATGTAAGCCTGATCCTAATATCACACAATAACATATCATTCTTAAAATTATGCACTCCTCATGCCTAGTTTACAGAATCCTTACCACAGGCAGGCCAGGATATTTGAGGGAAAAACTAAAAAACATGTCTCATATCCTACCTCGCAGTACTAGACAGGATCAAGTTTTGAGATGTCTCGCATTCGTTGTGAATTGAAAAGAAAACTATGTGCGTACTTTGCTGCTAAATTATTTAATGAACTGTCCTCCAGCGTAACAGGCCAGGTTGTATCTCAAACTACAAATAAACAAATTTTATATAATGTATAATGCAAGCTGATACAACCATATATAACTGTATTTAATAACTTTAATAAGACTTGAGTTGTTTTGTAAATCAGCAATGTTTTTTGAAAACTCCTCCAAAATAAAGACCTTATTTATTTTATTTAAAATATGGCTGTTTTTTCCATTTGCAATATCAAAAGTTGCCTTTATTATTGATTGTCCTTACTATTTGATTGCCCATGGAATTTTATATCCATGGGCAATCAAATAGTACGGAAAAATGCAAAGAATAAAAAAGTTTTTAAATTACATTTTCTATCAGAAACAGTCAGTAAACACGTAGATTTCCACAAGAAAAAATTAAGTTGTCCACCATTTTGAAAAAATTTGCATTTTTTTAAAACCGCTAAATGCATATTTTTATTTATGAGGAAAATGTAGGTGAAATTCCCCATTTAAAGTGTGTTGTATCTCTGCAGGTTTAAAAGATCCCAATGGTGGCACACTTAAAAAAAATCACCCTGTACATATATATATCTCTTCGGGGAGCTCTTTCATTACGTAGGGGAAATTTTCAAAAAAGATTCACGTTATACTCTGTTATTTATTTGTACTATTTTGACTCGAAATTAATTTTTTACTATTACAACAGTTAAAAATGTCAATATATTAATTTAAAATTATTGTTTCTAAACGATCAGTACTGCAGAGAAATATATATCTATATATATATATATATATATATATATATATATATATATATATATATATTATTATTATTATTATTTTAGTCAATTTACCGTATAAACATAGTCTTTGTATGCGTGTGAACTGCATTAATAAGAAAGAGAAGATTTTCTTAAAGTGATAGGTCATGTTTTATTTCTTTTGATTCGGTACAAAAATAAACTTTTCCTTCATATTATCTTAATAAATTAAATGTAAATATCACAAAGCTCCACCCCACCTATTTTTTTTTTATTTTTATTTCATTTTATTTATTTATTTTTTTATTTTTTTTTTTACATATTATTGCAATCAGACAGCAACAAAACACGGTATAACGGAGAATATCAGCGGCGGCCGTGTCAAGATAGCAAACTTTTAACATTGGTTTTTCGCTTCTTATAGTTGTGTATTTATTAGTAATACACAGCTTTATTTTTCCTCTCAAATACCTTTAATTTATTGTAATCGAACAATTTATATTAATAGAACAAATATGCAATATAAAAATTACTATCATAAATGGTTTGGTAATTATAGTCATGTTGTGGACACAAAAATATCACGCACTCACGCACTACTGATGAAATAAAATATCACGCACTCACGCACTACTGATGAAATAAAATCATCACACATTTACAGCGTTTTTGGTAATTAATTGATGCAAACCATAGAAACCAAAATTATTGTGTCAAATATTGTTCCTATACATGTGTACACACTTATTATGTTGCTTTTGAAATGGATTCCTTTCACCAGGTAACGCCTCCAGCAAAAGTATGAGTGCTACAATAATTAATAAAGTTTAGGGGGTAAATTTATATTTCTTATAAATGTACATATATTGTCTACCTAATGTGAACAACTTACGTGTACTTTACAAATCACCAATCTTGAACTGTCACTATTTAATACCCATCAAAATATGGTCAAATTCCGTTAGCTGCCACCTAAAATCAAACTTTTTCTGTATAAATATAGTAATGGAAAGTAATGAAAAATCTAACATAACCTACAATTGAACATGAATGAGAGCACGATTTTGAACGCAGTGAGGCGTGATATTCAGTTATCGCAATCAGGTGGAGTAAGGCACTGTTGATAATGAAAGAAGCCTTTTTGAGTAGCCAAACACCTAAGTTATTTTAGTATTTATTACTATGAAATATTTGGAACGATGGGTATATAAAATTACAAAAAATTTTGTTTGATTGCAGGTTGTTTTAGGTCTTTTTATAGCAGCAGTTATTGTTATCATTTTAGTTGCCTTGTACTACCTCGTACAGTTCCTGCAACAACTAAGGTCTGGTGAGGATGATGATTCTGATGACATTCCTGTGAGTAGAGTACGTCCTAGGGATAGCGCCGAAATGTACCGCAATGCAAGGTCAGCAAGTAAGTAAATTACATCATTAATTTACCTTTCTATCCTGAAAATAAACACAATATGTCATTTATTCATTATTATTATTATTATTTTCACCACATATAAGTACGCTGATCGTAGATGTATGGGAAAATATGAGCAGAGAAAGAGTGCAATGAGTGTGGGTGAATGAGTCATTGTTACTAAATAAGGTCAGTACAAGTAAACGTCACACAACACAAATTTATTACAATATGAGCACAAAATGCACAAATATATTACAATACAAGTACAAAATGCACGAATATTATGGTGATCGATTTCGGTGAACCACGCTCACCTTCCTCTGACCAGAGGGATTCACAAAAGAATGCTAATTAAAAAACTATAAATAAGGTCAACAGTTTCTTAGAAACACCATTTATTAATAGTCTGGGCATCAATAAAACTCACAGCTTTACAACGAATCATAACCACGTAATATTGGTCTGACTTTCAGCTAACTGATGAGCCTGATACTCAGTTCTCTTCCATACACAATACCCGAGCCCAGACTAACACGCTGACGTTTCATAGCCATCTTCAAAAAACAGCAGATAAAAACAAAATCAAAGAAAATATTTTACGTTTAAAATATCAAGGAAAATCAAAGGCATGTTACGTTTTATTGCTGCCACAAACAAACAACATTTTACCTGCCCGCTTACCCATACACGTACAGTGATGATGACCAACCCGCCCACCCATACACGTACAGTGATGATGACCAACCATACACGTACAGTGGTGATGACCCACCCGTCCACCCATACACGTACAGTGGTGACCCACCCGTCCACCCATACACATACTGTGGTATCGACCCACCCACCCACCCATACACGTACAGTGCAAGGCCATCACATTGCTGGAACAACTTAGGAAGCCAACGCACTCGACCTGCGCTAAACGCCTTTGTCCTTGGTTTGATTATCTGCTGAATCAATGCTCCTGTATGGCTAAATAATGTATACACTAAAGCGATTGACGTCCAACTTAATAGGGTCGTGATTTATTAGTGGCACTCTCATGGAAACTTGACTTCCTTGGCTCCCGGCGCTGTGCAAAAAAGCTCGTTCTGAGATAAGACGCCAGAACTACTTAAAGAATCTAATAATATTTTGAATTTCCAGCTCCTTTCCATTACACAAGACGTCAGAAAGGTCGCTTAAAATCTCAAAACCCACCTCTCAACTTTCCAGTTGAGCAGATAACATTTCTCGTCCAATACCAGCTGGGCCATAGAGTGGAATATTTTTGATGGAAGAAATAAGTTTCTTATTAACGATCCATCAATACCTGTAGGCGGGATGAACCTCCCTCGTAGGGAATGAACACTGTTGAATCGCTTCAGAACTGGTGAGCAGATCTAACTACTGGAAATATAAATTGGAATTGGCATTCGATCAGTCATGTGATTGCAAGGAGTCCGTCCAAATAATGGATCACATAGTTAAAAGTTGCTCTTTTACGTAGAGATTAAATAGTTAAGTCTTCCGTAGTAAATAGAATCAGTGAGGCAGGTATGAAATGGCTTAATAGATTAGATAAGTTTGTGACAGTACATCACTTTATATTTTTATTAATGTCTTATGATATTTGGACTTACTCTATATTTTATACTTACAGATTTTATATATTTTTTAATTAATAAGTGTTAGATTAATATATTTACTATAACCTAACAAGGGCAGCCCAGACTTCTCTAATAGTGTCCATGTCGATGGCAATCATTGAGAGGACGCCATATCAGTATTAAGAGGACCAAGCATAGAACCTATCTCGTACAAACTGCACAAAACTTTGTCCCATAGTAGATGTGTTACATCACTTGGTATTATGTGCACGATACATTGTAAGGCAGTATTTAAGTGTTTTATATATATATATATATATATATATATATATATATATATATATATATATATATATATAAATCGCTATAAGATTGGCATTCTTATAAATCGGCTGATCGCAAAGATTTAGGTGGTAAAGAAGAAAGTTGACAATATTTGCTTTTTTTGTGTATTTATCCATTCTTAAGACGCCAATCGTCAAGATAAGGGCGATTTTAAAGAAAGTGATGAGTGTTGTTAACTAATTTAGTAATTGTTACAACCTAAGGTCGACTATCCTTTAAAAGTGTCATTCATGAATATCCCAATGACAAATAAATGACAGTGGTGGTTAATAGTTGATCTTTCGCAACAAATAAACAACTGTGGCATCAAGATTTAACATGAATTATTAAATAAGTTATAGATAGATTACCAAGATAATGGTTAATTTTAAATGTACTATACTTGTAAAGTTACTATTGAATCTTGTAATTCAAAATAAAAATTAACTTTCTTTTCCAGGAGTCTCTCAAGGGTGGCTAAATTTTGGAATCTTCCGACAATCCACAATTTGACTGAAGTAAATACAAATCTGATATACTCACTCACATGGTGTTCATTCATTTCATAGCCAGAAGACATTTATCAGATGCCAACCAAATTGTTGTAAAATGAATTACCAACGTTAGGCAAGCTTTACTATATTTACTGAAATTCGATGTAACAAAACTATATTAATACTAACATTTCACTACGAGATGAGTAGATGTTAAATACTGATTATAGCAGTTTTTACTGTGGTAGTTTCTCTCTTTAACTAACAATCGTCATCCGTAAGCACCATCAATATTTACAAACCAATCACAGTACCTCGGCAGGAGTTAGTGAAAATAAACACGGTGAACTTCTGAAATCCTGTCACACTATTGGCCTACATGATTAAAATATCAATCGAACTTTATACTAACACAGTTTGAACGCTAAAGTACTACTTTTTTTCTAACCCCATATGTTCACCCACCTTCGTACTTTTTAATCTCACAAACCTGTTACGTTTACTCAGCTGATTAAGTTTGACCACACGATATTTTAGCTGAGTGTCATGTCTCCTCCACCAGCTAACACCTAAGGGGTTTATTTGAAAATTCTGTCAGGTGATCTTTTATGCTAAGAGTCAGGATATGGGCGAATATGGATTTTCAATAAGTGTGATGAGCAAATGCAGTCGTTGCTAAGCAATAACGTTAACCAAATGTAAACGACAATTACTGTATCTTGATTCGAAAATGTTTGGTGTTATCCAATGCTTCAATTGTTTTAAGGAACAAACACATCGTTTGAACAGATATAAAAACTGTCAACAGATAATTTACCCTAATCTACAATTAGAGTGTTTTTTTCTTAATCCATAAGAATTGAAGAAATTCCCCTTAAAACTACATACTTATACAGTACGATTGACTATTAAGAAAGTTACGTCTTCTTAAAATCTTTCTCACATATCACAATCATAACAAAATGTAAAACACAATCTGAAGTACTAAAGAAATATAAAATATGAAAATAATCAACAACACACAGAGCAGGTTATAAAATATAAAAAATGCTTCACTTTTCCGAAGCATGTTCCAACTTATCAAAACCAGGACGGGGTGGGTTCTGGGTACCAAAAACTACTATACTCACCAGATAAACTCACCACGAACGTCAAAGACGAACTGAATCCCAGTTGCAAGCTCATCCGTGGTGAGTGGTGGGAGGAACTTCCTTCAAGTGATGCGTAAGTGGATTGGGAAAGGGGGCTGGGGGAGGGGCTGTACTTATATAAATATACCATGAGTTGTGGGAAATATCCCAAATGTTGTGTTTTTGAAAATATGGTTTTGTTGGTTTGAGTATTTTCTCATGACGTGCCTACAAGCTAGTGTTCTGGGGGACAAGGCAAATGGAGGTTCCCTCCAAGTATACCTAGGGGTACCGGTGTAAGGGGAGCCTGATGGATGCTAGTGTGTAAATTGTCCATGATTTTTTGCCATAGGTTTAATGAGTGGTTAGAAAAATGCAACATTAATCATCCAGTTAAACCCTTCCAGTGGATAGACATCACACCTGAAAACATTCTTAAAGCAGCCAAAAAGCTTAACAACTCAGATAGTTATATGTATATGGTTTATCCAACAATATTTTGAAAGAAAATAGTCCCTTGCTTCTCTTACACATTACTTTCATCTCTATTTAAAATACAACTATTTCCCAGAAGAACTCAAAATTTCACGTGTCTGTCCAATGTTCTAAAAGGACTCAAAAACCAATCCCGAAAATTATCGTCGAATTTCTATTATTCCGGTTATATGTAAATTGCTAGAGGCCTTTTACAACTTTTTTAAGTGTAAGAACATATTTAAACCTTTTTTGAACAAATAATTTCCCCTATGCAGTTTGGATTTCGAAAACATTTTTCTACCATTAAACTGGTGAGGGGGGTCTCAGGAGCCTTTGAGAAGGCTTTTGCTCTGTAGAGTGGAGTGTGAATCTCTATTGCTTTGATGAGTAGAGCTTTCGACTGTGTGGATACAAACGATCTTATCAAAAAAATATCACTCTACGGTATTGGAAATAAGCGAGTTTCGTTTTTAAAATCGTATTTAAGTGATAGAAAACAAAGAGTTTGTGTACACAACAACTCGTCTTGGGATGCAGTGGTGGAGTATAGATACAACGTCCGGCAGGTGTCTATACTCGGACCGTTGTTGTTCCTTATCTGTATTAATGGTTTACCTTCATCAGTTAAGCCAAAACTATTATGTATTCAGATGATACTACATTCCTAAATTTTAGCAAAGATCTGGAAGAATTAGATAATATTAGGCAAAATACCATTTAAGAATCCTCAGAGTGGTTTAATTACAATGATTTTTACTTAAATCAGTTGAAAAATCTAAATATTTTATTTTGGCTCACTCCATGAGTACTTTTTTTTAACTAGCTTACCTCCGTTTTAACGAGGAATTCTCAATCCTAATAACAATTCATGTTTTTAATAATTTAACTATTGCCTTTCAATTTGATTCCATTATTAATTAACAAGACAGTATAAGAAATATATATCCCATATTTTTTTACGACAACTTTATTCATCATACTGTACTTTTTTTACTTTCAGAAAAAAGTAATAATTCCTATCTTAGTTGCAAAGTGTTTATAGTGTAAAATTTAGTAATGTTTTTAAAAGAAATTTTACCAAGTGTTTCAGTTTTCCTAGATATTGAGATAATACACTAAAGCTACTTACAACTAAACTAATAAACATTTTATCTCGTCTTCAGTGAAGTTTGTTAGTTAAGAAGTCACTTGTTAGTTAAGCCCACACACTCGTCGTCTTCCTCTAAGTCGTCGAACTAAGATGATTGTCTTACATTCTCTCTCAAAGTAATCTTTTATAAATGAATGCTGGATAATCATTGCGAATTCCTGTGTTTCAGGATCAATTCGCTGTTCTTCATTCTATTTTGTTCATTACTTTTATCAAAGACTTTGTTTGTGAACTAATTAGGAAGATTGGTAAGTAAATAGAAATATTATTGAATATGAAATAAACATACAAAAATCTTTCATGTAAAAAGAATGATTGATACCGTAGAAAAGATCAGTATATGGTGGGTTTTTTATTCTGAAAATCTATGACTCATTGAATAATAAAAGCAAAGAGAGTGATTTAGATTTTCTCAACTTAGATTTTATACAGTGACTTACACCTTTTATACCCATTGTATAATAATTAATAGTTTTATTAGGTTGGGTAGGTTAGTGATAACTTTATATAATAAACTATAGCTGATTTTACATCAAAACGCCTTATGACAACGTCATTCTCCATGCAAATGTGAAACTGTCATAAGAAAAGTACATATCACTTAAGACGTCTACGTGAACAAATATGACAAACTAAGACAAACCCCCTCACATGTTCTTAGTTTAACAATATAGTACAGAGTTGAAAGTGATATTTCTATGAGTTAGTTTATAATGTTTTTGATTTATAAAATACTTTTATTAATATCTATACGAGAATGCAATCTTCTTTGTAAGAGGAAACATTAATTTAATTCTAGTTTCTTAAAATACAACAAATCTTAATCCATTTTATTGAAATATAACCCCAAATAGAGGGGTTAGATAGGTCTTCACTAAATATAATAAGGTCTCATAATATAAAAAAGTATCCCTAAATCAGTACTCAAAGTTTTAGTTGTTTATGTTTAAGACTAAGCTAGCAATAATATAAAATACATTTTTATTTTTTCATAAATATTCCTTCATTATCATAATCCGCTGATACATGGAATAGTTGTGAAAATATTTGCTCATAAATTTTCATAGGAACACTTTCAAAACTAAATTCAAATAATTTCAAACGGAAGCATAATTTTAATATTCATTTTAAATTATGGTAATGAATATTAAAATTATGCTAAACTTGTTTACTTTTTTATTTTCAACTCAACCATGAAATACAAGAATAAAAATCAATTGTTTACCACAGTAAATAAATATGACTGAACACAGAGAAACAAATTATATAACCTCTCCCTTATAAATTTTCTACTCTTTAATACGCCTGCTTTGATCTCTATGTCTTTTCCAAATTTGACCATTGAGGTTAACGGCCACGCATTTTCGTACCCCCGTGCTCACGCACCACTCATGGAATAATTAATTCATTACACAAATACAGCAATTTTGATAGTTAATCAGTGCAAACCATAGAAACCAAAATTATTGAGTGAAATAGTATTCTTATAAGTAAAATATGTCCTTTCACCAACTTTCCCTTGCAGAAAAGGTAGGAGCGCTACAGTAACTAATAATGTTTATAGGATATTAGTGATATCTTTTCATACATAAAAACTGCTTCTTATTCATAAAACTTAACTACTTCAAGTTAACAAATAAAAAGTACTATTTTAAAAATCGCCTATCTCGGATTGTAACTATTTACTATCCATTGATAAGGAAATATGCACATCATAATAAGTTCAAATTCATTTAGCTGCCCCCTAAACACAAAATACTTCTATAGAAATGTATTAAATAATTGAATATAATCAAATGGGCAAGCCGGTGGCCGGGCGGTCTAAATCATCAGGACTTGTGAGCTTGAGTTAGAGACAGCGCTGGTTCGAATCTGGTCTAGACTGGAAGATTTTACCAGTAATATTCACCTTCTGCTGTACTGGTTCGCTCCCTTGCTCTGCCTGAATAAGTTCCTCGCACAGATCAGTAGTCTATGAGGAATGAGCAGAGTAATGTTAAGAAAGAGATCGGCCTCTCCTCTAAAAAAAAAGTCTAAACTATCTTTAAATTGAGCATTAGTCGGACCATGTGTAGTAGAGAAAGCAGCTATGCATGACATTCAATTAACGCAACTAGATAAGAATAACACACGGCTGGATACTGAGAGAAGCCTTTCCTTCCTTCCACAATAGCTTAATATCTCAGTTAGTTTTGTAGTTATTTTTACAGAATAGTTTGATTTAGGCGGACAGCTAAAGAAATTTGACCCATAATACTTATTAAGTTTTATTATATGTATAGTTACAATAAAACCTTTTTGATTGCAGGCCGCAGTTGTTATTGCCATTTCGTTACTTGCTGGCATCTTTGTATATGCTGTAGTGTATGGCTGCTTTCACTTTATGCGACACTTGAAGTCTCCTAGGCATGTTCAGCATCAGCCCAGGACGCCTAGTCCTATGCATAGTCTACATTTTACACGGGATAGTGTCGAATTATACCGCAAGTCTTTGTCATCGTGTCGGTGAATTATACAATCCACGCATCATCTACCTACTTACATTTCAAATGATCAGCATAATGTAATTCTAAAAATAAACATATTTTATGAATTAGTTATTCTTATTTTCTAATTCATTATTAGGACGCCGACCGTAGATATGAGTGTGATGATTGTAGATGAAAGAGTGTAGTAATCTTATTACTAAATATAGTCAGTATTAGGGCGCCGACCGTAGATATGAGTGTGATGATTGTAGATGAAAGAGTGTAGTAATCTTATTACTAAATATAGTCAGTATTAGGACGCCGACCGTAGATATGAGTGTGATGATTGTAGATGAAAGAGTGTAGTAATCTTATTACTAAATATAGTCAGTATTAGGACGCCGACCGTAGATATGAGTGTGATGATTGTAGATGAAAGAGTGTAGTGATCTTATTACTAAATATAGTCAGTATTAGGACGCCGACCGTAGATATGAGTGTGATGATTGTAGATGAAAGAGTGTAGTAATCTTATTACTAAATATAGTCAGTATTAGGACGCCGACCGTAGATATGAGTGTGATGATTGTAGATGAAAGAGTGTAGTAATCTTATTACTAAATATAGTCAGTATTAGGACGCCGACCGTAGATATGAGTGTGATGATTGTAGATGAAAGAGTGTAGTAATCTTATTACTAAATATAGTCAGTATTAGGACGCCGACCGTAGATATGAGTGTGATGATTGTAGATGAAAGAGTGTAGTAATCTTATTACTAAATATAGTCAGTATTAGGACGCCGACCGTAGATATGAGTGTGATGATTGTAGATGAAAGAGTGTAGTAATCTTATTACTAAATATAGTCTACTGTTCCTTTTATTAACAACTCCTACATTGAATCCAAACCGCGTAGTATTGGTCTAAATTTAAGATAACTAACAGACCTGACTGTCAGTTCACTTCCATACGCAACGTCTGCACTCTGACTACCACTGAACACGACACACTAGACTTCTTTTTTTTTTAATGTGCTTGAAGTAATAATAATGATTTGCTTGAGAGAGAATTTGAGTTGGTATCTAAAGACCTTTGTCAAACTGGGGAAATCACAACCTAAATAAAAATTGTAATTATTTCTATAGCCAAATTATTAGTTTTGAAATAAAGTATAAGACATTAAAGAATTGCTATAGGTAGAGGCAGAGGCATTTCAGAAGGCGAGCCGCGCTACTACTCGTTTCGCCTGCTTTTTGTGTACTAACGTGCCTGCAAACATTTAATTCCCGGAAACTGAGGGTTGGGTCTAAAGGCAGTATTTACGGCGCTGTTTCATAGAATCCTTTATCTCATTGTAGATTTATTTAGTTGGGCGGTATCTCTCTTTCCGTACGGTCAAGTATTTGTCAGTTTATTCCCACCGTTAGTTGATAAAGTAAACTGTGATTTTTATTGATTAGTGCAATAGTGTTGACTGTGAATAAATTGAGTAAATTAATGATTACTAGTATTAAGTTTCTATTGAGTGTATAATAGTGTATATATATATATATATATATATATATATATATATATATATATATATTAATAACGATTATTAGGTATTATCATGCCAAAGTTAGGTGGCAAAGGAACTGTTCTACACAGTCAAGGTAGGGAAATAGTTTTTAATGTATATAATTATTTTTGTAATATTCAAGAAGGAAATAAATTAAAGTCAGTAATAATAGATAAAGTTGTTGAAGCCACTAAAGTTTCCAGGCGATCAGTAGAAAGAATTCTGAAAGAAAGTTCCTCCGATGTAAAAATTACTCCTCCAGCATTTTTTACGCCTAAAACAAATGTGAACAGGAAAAAGCCAGTGTGTGATCTAGATTCGTTCGATTTGGATGCCTTGAGGCGTTTGATAAATAATTATCACATAACGCATAAATCATGTGTAACTGTAAAAAAATAATGACTGAAATTGAAAATGCAAATATTTGTATTAGTTAACTATGTATCCTAACTATATCTTTAAGGGAAGCGCAAGGTCTCTACGGTGAATCATGCATAAAATGGGATTCAAATGGAAGACAACTGAAGATAACAGAAAAATACTTGTGGAACGACATGATATCAAACTCTTAAGATTAAAATATCTACGACAAATTACCCAATATAGAGCAGAAGGTAGACCGATAATTTTTACTGATGAAACTTACATTCATAGCACACACACGAAGCAACAGTCCTGCATAGATTCACATAATTCTAATTTAGGTCTTAAAAAACCAGTATCAAAGGGATCCAGATTAATTATTCTCCATGCAGGTTGGAATAAAGGATTAAAGGTTATTCAAAATGGTTTATTGATGTGGAAATCTGGCTTAAAAACCGGTGACTACCATGACGAGATGAACAGTGAGAACTACATGAAATGGCTGAAGGATAAGCTTATCCCCAACCTACCTCCCAGATCAGTTCTTGTATTGGATAATGCATCGTACTATAATACAGCAAGTGTCAGACAGCCTACAAGCAATACTGTTAAATCAGAAATGATTAACTGGTTAAATGAACGGAACATCAACTTTGACCCTAAATTAACAAAACCAGAACTTTATGAAATTATAAGAGTTCGAAAGGGAGAAGAGAAGCAATACAAAGTTGACGATCTATTGGCAGAACATGGCCACAGTGTTTTGCGTTTGCCCCCATATCACCCGGAACTTAACGCAATTGAAAAAATATGGACTGCCGTGAAGGGAAAAGTAGCTGAGAAAAATACTACATTCAAAATGAATGACATTATTCACCTAGCCTCTGAGGCCTTCAATGACATTTCTGAGGAACAGTGGGCTAAAGTATGTCGCCACGTTACGGACCAGGAGAAAAAATACATAGAAGAAGAGCATATGTGGGATATTGGCATGGAACAGTTCATCATAAGACTTGATAGTGACACGTCTTCTGATTCAGAGGAAGACGACGATGTCGACTGTGGAGTTAGTGAGCTTCCCGCAGAGTAACTGTAAGTAATTTAATTTAAAGAAACATTTTTTATATAAACTATTTATTAGTAGGCCTAGTTTAAGTAATTGTGTCTATAAAATAACAGTGGGATATTAAATTATATAACTGTGTAAACAATTATCATGTGGCACATAAAAAAAACATAAAAATACTTATAATGTTTTTCAGTCAGTGGTTGTTCGTTCATGATTTTTTTTAGATTTAAAACGTAAGATAAATTTTTGTCAAACGATTTCACAAAATAATTGGCCATTTACGTGCTATTAGCTTTAGTAAGTAAGCAAATCTTAAGACCTGTGGCATTTATGGTTCCTGATATTTTTTTAAATAAAAAATACTATACTAAAATACAAAGACACGGTTAAGGAAGCAAGATAGACCATACTGTTTAGTAAAAAGTTTTGTTTATTTTCATGTCTTGAACAAAATCCCGATGTTTGGCTGCAGAATTTAAAAACTTCCTGTATATGTATACTTCACTGTGCGTGGCTAATGTTTTGAGGACAGTCTTTTGACCGAGCGAACGCAAAAGGCTAGTAGTATTCCGGCCGGGTTGTTCGCCTTTCGGGGCGCCTCTTGCTCTAGCAGTGCTATCAGCTTATGACTGTGAAGAGACCATTGGCTAACCGCTTGGCGTCAGCTGGCCTTAATTACGTTTATTATTAGGATACGCTTATATCTGCTGTTTTGCGCAAGAAGTTGGTTTAAATATATTAAACTTATTATATATGTTATGGGATGTAAAAATTGAAAAGATGTAAACTTGATACGTCTAGAGATGCAAACCGTGAATCGTCAAATCTTACCTATGCCAGTTCGTGTGGATGGAAATTACGTATTCGAGGTCTGCGTAATATTGTTAAAAAACAGTAGTTGTTGAGAGGTCTACTTCTTAAGTTAAACAGGTAAAAACTAAAACATTTTATATATTTATCTATTAAAACTGAATAAATTAACTTCCAATAGTGGTGTATACATATTGAGTAAAATAGTCCTCAAGCTAATATAAGCAAATACACGTTACATAAATCATAAAATATCTAGTCCAAAAACGATTACTCACTCATTATGAAATTTCCGTAAATATTTAACAGATTTTGATTAAAATCGAAGAGAGTTTACCTTTAATATCACAGAGAAAGGATGTCTCTAAGTTCCATTCTTAATGGATAAAACAGCCCCCCAACTTTTCTTTTTTCGTGCCGAAGAAAGACAGGAAGAGGGAGACAACTGCGCTACTTTGTAAAGACAGAATAAAAACTGATTTGAGACGTATGAAAACTGGCTTCTCGGGACCCATACAAATAGACGGTCTTCATGTTTCTATAGTCAATGCTTTAACAAAGATTTGCAGTAAAACAATCTTCAATATGCTTCAGGGGTACATGAAAGTATCACAAAGTATAATGCACTATTTGATAATATTTGAAGTAGTTCTTTAGATTCTTTTGTAATTCATGCATAGCTTAAAATAAATTTAAAATACAATAATCCATTATAATTCATACAGGTTTAAATAGGATCTGCCATTGATGTGAAAATGAGTTTCGCTGAAACATCCCGCCCTTGTTCATAGCAATTAAACTTTAAACACCACTTCAACGCTTGTCTGTGAAACACACTGTACACATCCACATTCAACTCGCTCAAATCACTCATTCCCGTTTACGATTTTCAAAACAATTTAATCCCACTTGAATGAGATTGTGCAAGGGAAAAATGATTTTGTTAACCGTTTGTTTAATTATAAACTCACGTTTAGTTACTCGAAGTTGTTTTAATTAATTCCAATCATTAGTAAGTATATAATGATTTGTAATAAAAATAGCCAGTGTATGCCATTTTGTAAATAAAAATTAAATAACCGGATATCTAAATATTTGTTCATTACCTGGCTTAACCTTGTTGTTGTTTTTCTTATTTCCACTAGTGTAATTTAAAAAGACTATTTCATGTAATCGTTGACTCGGTTTTTCAAATTTATTTTTTTCATTTATTATTGTTACAATTTTTGCTAACTAATAAATGCGTTTTAAGTTATTTTAGATATTTTTGTTTATATATTTATTGATTTATAAGCAAATTTAGCAAATTAGAGTGCCTATTTCTAGACCAGACTTTACAAAGATAGCAAAGTTGTTTATTTTTGCAATAAGTGGTTTTAGTTCAAATAAAAATTTAAATAACCTTCCTGTTTGGGCGTAATGATAAATGTAAACAAACAACATAGAAGACGAAATTAATACATTTATATACACAGAGAGGCGACGCAAGCACAGCTCAACGGGTAACATAGAAACTATAAGATCAGTCACATGGTGGAGGAGTACTAAAGTGGTGGTACCCACCAAAGGAACAGCCACGCTCGATGTTGCTTGACGTCGTGATCTTGCGATGAAGTCAGAATTGACAATTTGACAAATACGTACATCATATACTGTAGTGTCCCTCTCACAAATCTGTAAATTGGACAGGAAGCAGCACACTCAAAACAGCAAACTAAAGTGAAATTGTGTTTGTATCTTTGTAACAAATTCACTTGCTAAATATGGATTACTTGTTATATTACACAGATGTTATCAGTGATCTATTGAGGTGTGGCTTATCAGTTCAAAATGGTTAACATCTAATACGTGGCAGTTGTGGCGTCATGGTGGTTCAAATAAATGTGATGACGTCATGCCTCATATCTACCTGTGATGGTCCTATATTAACTATTACTGTTGTAAATAAAAACACTGAAATTAATTTTCATGTGGAAGACAATTTTATTTGATGTACTGAATTAAGCAACGACAGAACTGTGGTTCTCTACTAGGCATTTTTAAAATTTTATTTATTATAAAGGCCTAAAAGTTCCCTTTTCAAAATGGGGATTTCTCATATTTTACCAAGTTCCAGTACGATGTTACTATGCACTAATTTTGTAATGCATTTTAAACCAACATCACAGGACTAATTATTGCAATTCCAAAATGGTTATATTTTTGCGTAGTAACAATTATGTAACTAATTCAAGCTAATCCAATTTCAGATAATCTGTGCCACGTGGCGTGAACCGGATCACACAACATTAGGGAGTGTCACACAGTGTAATGTATACATTAATACCGGATTACTCATTTGACGCACATTATTAACTGCAATGCGAAATTTCATTCTTGTTTATAATTTTATGTTTGTTGTAACAAAACACGATTTTGAAAGAAGATATTGATAAGAATATTCATAGTAATGATTGGGCCTCAAATTTGTTTGTGTATTACAAATATTTATTATGTTTGGTATAACCTATATTTGTACATTAAAAACGTTGACAAAATACAAAAATAATTTATTTACTATCATTATTTATGTATAAAATGTTCAATTTTGTATATGACAAAATATATGTAAGCATTTGTTAAAAACACCTTAGTCATAGTAATAAATTGATGTTTTAAGTGCATATGTAATGAGATATAAAAAATGATGAAATTATAAATCTAATATTCTTTTATGTGCTGTCTAGTTATTCTAAAATGTGTATTATATTTAAAATAAGCTTAAGTATGAAATGAAAGATATACAAAATGTTCACTTCAATATTGTCAATTTAGTCCCATTATACAATACCCACCCACCCTCTTATACACATACGGTGGAATGAAATTACTCACCTAGCCACTCATACACGTACAGTGGAATCAACGAAAACAAATAACTCTTAACTTTTCGTTTAACATGAATTTAAAATGTTTTTGAAAACGTCTTCAAACGGATTTTTCGTACAACAAAAATATACATTGCTAACCGGTGTTAATACAAGTTTTATGTTGAAATTTGAAAATGCTGAGTATGGGGGTAAGGACAACAATCCATTTTTGAAAACATTTTTTTTTTTCAATGATTAATGAAGAGATTTAACAGAAGTTTGCTGAGTTATTTGGTATTAAATCAACAAATGTGGCAAGTTGTACATTAGGCCTCTTGCTAACCTATTGCTTAGTATTTATGCTCCATATGTATAGGGTCACAGGCTCAAATCCTGGAAGGTTCACTAAAATTATCCTAAAGGGTTTGGACCGTTACCCCTTTAGGACAATTATGCCCGTCCCGAACAACGATGGCATACTGAGTAAATTTAGCCACTGGCGTAAAATTACAAAAAATGTTTCCAAATTAACACTGTACTTAAATTTTAAAGTTTGAGAGAATGACCTGTAAACATTCGATAGCCTACATTCTTAAGGTTATTTTTCATTGTGGAAGGGGGGGGGTACACAAGGCATAGAAGGAAGCGACTGAGAAGAGTGAAACGTAACATATTGTGAGTAGACGACACTAAGACTTTTGCGTTACGAGCGAATCTGACTTTACTTACGGTATGGCCTGTACAGGAGGTCAAAGTTGAGAGTGAGGTCCTCACAGTCACATACTGGTGAGACCTGGAACTCAAACAGAGAGAGTTAGTGCCTAAAAAGTCAAGCCCTAACCCTACATCTATTAGAGTACTTATCTTATTTAGAGGAGTTTCCTACGGGCAGCATGACCGTAGCCATGCCGACTCCGCAGTATAGCTTCCTCTGCTGATTCTCCATGACCTTCAGTGAGGCAGAGTCCACCGTGACCACAAGTCTGACACCCGTAGGTGTCTCCTTACGGTCCAGTGTCCTCCACAGCTCAGTTTGGAGGCCTGGGTTAAGGTGACAAAATCTTTTTAGGTGTGTCTCTGTACTCGCCGGGGGACTCGGGACCCAGAGAAATACCTTCTTGAAGCTAGGAAGTGCATCCATACCTACTACCTTCAGTACGGATCCCTCCCATATCTTCAAACCAGGAGTGATGGTCTTCACCTAGTCCACAGTGGACTGGTCTTCGCAGACCACCACGACAGCACCCTTCGACAGGTACGTGTCCCGGATTCTCGGCAGCCAGTCCCCACCAAGGAGCCTGTCCACCTTCGAGCCCACAGCAACCTGTACATCCCGGAGCTGTGCCTCCTGATCTATTTTTACCAGAGGGAAACCCTCTCTCACAATTGCCACCCTCAAGCCGACCTCTGCCATTCTGGCATAGGAGGCCTTAGGGTGCTTCTCTTCTTTTGAAGATTTCGGAGTAGTTCCCTGGGGCCTAGGTTTCTTCCTAGGTTGGCCCTGGGTCTCCACTCCCGTAGGGGAGGCTTTAAAGCCTGGTTGGTCCGACAAATCGTCCCTACCACGCTTAGTGCCGGTTTTCCGGGCCTCAGCAGGGTTCCCTGACGTGCACTGTAGGTTGCCCCCAGCGCCCGTCTGGTTCCCCGTTGCCTCCTGCCCCAGATCTCCGGCTTTCGCCTTCCTCCTCCTCCTTCTCGCCGCCCACTGGGCCTCTTCCTCTTCCCCGGAGGATCTGCCAATGTTCCAGTTCCAGGTTTCCCCGGATCCTGGGCCACCGACGTCCCCTCCCCCTCCTCCCCCAGATTCAGCGAGTCCACGCATTCCTGCAGGGCTTGCACCTCTAGGGAGCGAGGGTGTGGAGAGGATGAGAGAGAGTCTTCATCCTCATCCATCCGGGCCTGAGAATCACGCGCGAAGGCCTCAAAGGCCTCCTGCGTGGTCCTAATATTGCCACACTGGGCAGGGTCCGAAGACTCGCCGCCCTTGTCTGCCTTCGCAGCTGAGCTGGGCTGCTCCCTTACCTCTGGCACGTTCAGACCTGTTTATTTTTGTTCTTTGTCCATTTTATATGATTGTTGTGTATGTGTATGTATGTGTGTGTATCAGTATTCAAGTCCCAAGGGCCATCCATATTCCTTTTGCCACCTCCCCCCGAGCGCACCCACGCCCCCAGGGACCCCTGTGGCCTCGCAAGTGCCCCCCTAGCCCATTTACACGGTCCCATCCAGTCACCAACTGGCAGTGTAAACAGGATTGGGATTTTTGCCAGCTGATAGGGCAGCCACCACATACTGGTGAGGCCAGGTACTATCTGGCAGCCCGGTGTGCCATCCCGGTTTTAACAACTGTACCCTCAAGAGCCCTAGGGTCATAGTACCCGCGGTTTGGTGGCTCCATTCCTACTTCTAGCCCAGAGACAGTGTCATATAATTGTATGAGTTGGGTGTGGTGCTGAGTTCAGCGTCCGCGGGGTCACTGCTCCCGTCAGCTACACACCTCAGCTGCCCCTGCGGGTGTGTACAGTAAATAGGAACTATGATTTTTGGCAATTTCAGTCCGATAAAATTCCAATATGGCGGCCAGAGGGCTTTGAATAGTTGTTGTTTTCATGTCCTTGAGAATGGGATTTATGGGCTTGCCTCTACTGAAACGTAAGTTGTCATGTGTTTAATTATATGCTTGATGCTATATATTTTTGTATTTGGAACTTGTTACCTTGTTGATCACTTAATGGCCACAAATTTGAGAAATTTGCATTATTTAAACGATCTATCAAATCAACTGACAAAAACGCATTAACCTATTATGCATAGTATAATAAACAGCGTAGCATCTAGAACAAGTAAAATAACAGCTTACTGCTAATCAATCAATCAGGCAAAGGCGATGAAATGCAAACAATTCATAAACGTGCAGGAAACAGAAAGCTGTTCTTAATACTAAGAATGAAAAAGTTTAATAGTTAAAAAAATTAATCAATAATGAATAAATTAAAATCTTGAAGATTGTGCTTTTTAGAAACTCTTAAATACTCATCAAGAGCACAATAATTGTTCTTTAAAAGCCAATTCTTCACAGCATAATTAAATTTACATTTTTACAAAGGGCCTATTATAAGATAAAACCTTGTCAAACCTGCAACAGTAAATTACTGTTAAACTTTCGCTAATGTACTTTTAGTTATAAATATATCAAAGGAAAACTAAGTAAAATATCTAACTGCGGCTGTAAAGCACATCACCTTTTCTTAATCGATTGATTGCACCCCCTTCATTGTGGAGAGAATATCAAACTTTTATTCAACCATGGATTATCACTTCTTTAAATAAGAAAAGAGACATGTTTCAATTATTTTTGGCACGTAAATACTTTTAAGTCTATACTTTTTACAGACGACAAATTTGACAAAAATATGTGATTCAATAAGCATCCACTACATAATTCCGATACAATGGGAAAATGAGTAGAGTGTTTACAACAACATAGGGCCCGGTATAGAAAATTATTTCTAGTTTCCTCATTCATGTTGCCTTACTTACGTATAACCTACCCACCCATACACGTACGATGTTACTGACCCACCCATCCGTTTCCACATTCATGTTGCCTTACTTACGTATAACCTACCCATACACGTACGATGTTACTGACCCACCCATCCGTTTCCTCATTCATGTTGCCTTACTTACGTATAACCTACCCATACACGTACGATGTTACTGACCCACCCATCCGTTTCCTCATTCATGTTGCCTTACTTACGTATAACCTACCCATACACGTACGATGTTACTGACCCACCCACCCATACACGTACGATACAACTGACCCACCCACCCATACACGTACCATGCAACTGACCCACCCACCCATACATATACGATGTTACTGACCCACCCCCCCATACATATACGATGTTACTGACCCACTCACCCATACACGTACGATGTTACAGACCCACCCACCCATATACGTACGATGCTACTGAATCGCAATATCAAGGCTATTCCATAACAAAGAACGTAACAATTCGTCTTCAAAGTAACCTAAAACCTTTTTGTCTCCCTTAACTGAAATATTCAGTTTCTTCAACGACATTTTCATTTGTTCACAGTATTCTCCAAAGCATAATCAGGTGTACATTTTAGCTAAACACAAATGATCATAAAAATATGATTTATTATTTCGTATCCAAACACTAAATGAGTTAAAATGAACATAAAAATAACTGACTTCAGGAAAAACGTTAGTCACTTTCTGGCTTTATATAAAATTTACTTGTTCGGACTCACTATGTCTTAATTATCGTAGAATCCATAGATATCGAAAAAATTGTGTTACAAGTCTACAAGTAGTTTAGCTCTTCTTTTGTAGACTGGGCCAACGTTGTTAATAAGTCATCATTGTTTATAAGCATATGGAAACGTACTAGCAAGTGTGAAGTTAAATGTTAAAATTATTTAATGACATTTTTATAAAATAATAATACAAAATTTAACTGTACTATATAAAAAATATAATACACATACGGCCGTAAAATACATTTGTTTAGTTTGTATACTATGATTTCTGATGTGGGAATCACACACAACTTCCTTGTTGAGTGGGTTGAGTTGCACTTTTCCCAACCAAACACTTGGTATGTGTGTGGTATTTCTAACTTTCAACTATAGAAAACCACCCTTTATGAATAAATTAATCGTAACAGCATTTTCACAGTTCAAACTTTACTTTTTTCTTTGTCCTCCTGAGTTGGTGCAATATTTCTCACACTCGATCAAGCCAAATATTTATTCAAGGATGGGTTACAATCTCAAGGAAACCTCGTAATCTACAGTAATGAAGGCTGAAACGGATTGTCCAATATCCACTCGAAACCACTTTCAAACACGTTCACCTTCCCCAACCAACCACCTTATAGCAGTTAGGCTGCACTGAGTTTCCGTTCTGTATAATCACACTTGTAGACTAGAGTAATGAAGGCTGAAATCGAGGGCCAAATACCACCACAGACCACTTACACGACCTTCCACTTCCTAAACCAATCTATCTTCCTAGAAACTATCCTTGTAGACCAAAGTAAACAAATACAATGTCAAATACCCACCTGAGAACTCTAACACGCACCTCCCCGTTCCCCAACTGACCACTTTGAATGTGTAATGTCACTGACATGTGTAATGACAAATACCCACCTGAGAACACTTACACACACCTCTCCTTCCCTAACTGACCAATTTGAATGTGTAATGTAACTGAGTCTTCGTGACTAGAGTAATGAGGGATGAAATGGTCTGTCAAATACCCACCTGAGACCACTAACACGCACCTCCCCGTTCCCTAACTGACCACTTTGAATGTGTAATGTAACTGAGATTCCGTGGACTAGAGTAATGAAGGTTGAAATGGTCTATCAAATACCCACCTGAGACCACTAACACGCACCTCCCCGTTCCCTAACTGACCACTTTGAATGTGTAATGTAACTGAGATTCCGTGGACTAGAGTAATGAAGGTTGAAATGGTCTGTCAAATACCCACCTGAGACCATTAACACGCACCTCCCTGTTCCCCAACTGACCACTTTGAATGTGTAATGTCACTGACATGTGTAATGACAAATACCCACCTGAGAACACTAACACGCACCTCCCTGTTCCCCAACTGACCACTTTGAATGTGTAATGTCACTGACATGTGTAATGACAAATACCCACCTGAGAACACTTACACACACCTCTCCTTCCCTAACTGACCACTTTGAATGTGTAATGTAACTGAGTCTTCGTGACTAGAGTAATGAGGTATGAAATAGTCTGTCAAATACCCACCTGAGACCATTAACACGCACCTCCCCGTTCCCTAACTGACCACTTTGAATGTGTAACGTAACTTAGTTTCCGTGGACTAGAGTAATGAAGGTTGAAATGGTCCGTCAAATACCCATCTGAGACCACTAACACGCAAATCCCCGTTCCCTAAATGATCACTTTGAATGATTAATGTAACTGTAGTTTCCATTCTGGAAACCATCCTCCACGACTAAAATTATGAAGACTGGAATGGATTGTCAAATACTCATCTGAAACATTTTACCTTCCTCTGACTTTGCGCTTTCTATTCCATACTAGTGTTACCTTACAAATCAAATTTATATTCACATCATATATTTTATGTTAAAGTTATGTTATTAAAGTTTAAATTATAAATTAGATCTGTATTGTTTTATATCACTTTTAAATTTGATTTCAAAGCAGCCCATAAGAATTGGAGTCTTAGCTGAACATCATAACAACTTTAGTCGAGAGTTTCTTTTACAAGTTATTTCTTGCAAAGCTTTCTTAACTCGTTTGCGTTATATTTTAACATGAAAGGTATTCCGGAATATGCACATAGAATTTCTTTTAAAAAAACTAACTTAAATATTAAAATAAAATTGTCCTAACATATTCTACTATCATATACGTTTTATTTATTATGAGCTAATAAAAATAAACGTTGTAAAATTATTTCATAGTTATTTAAAATGAGACAATAGTGTTCAATTCATATATTTAAAAGGTTTTTAACTAAATAATACTCTTTGTTTGAATGTCAATATGTACGGTACATCATAATTGGAAAGATGCATAGCAATATTATTTTCTCCAATATGTTTCTCTTTAAATTCCTAAAAATGGTATTCCCAACAGTTTTACAATAAACTTTGTGTGTGTGTATATATACAAACTTATAATTGTTTTTATGCATGGTTTTGGTTGTTCTCAACACGTTTGACTATTTAGTACCGATTTCAGTTAACTATATTGACTTGTCGGTTAGTTTGTTTCATTTAGCTTGATGTGTTTGTTGTTTTAGAACTCTTCCTGGAGACAAATACTATAATGGATAATAAACTTTAAAAACGAATAAACGTTTTAATTAAATTGACTTATCTAACTAGATATTTTAAATTGTAATAACTTTTTCAAACATAATAAATTAGTTGCATGAGTATACAATTCTTGTTTCAGAATAATTTTTAATATTGTTTACTTTTTTCTATACATACTGTTATTTTATACTATTGTTAAGTAATCCTATACTGTTGAATTTTTTTCTACAAGAACTGACACAAATAAACTGTCATAACAAGTAAATTGTGTCAAATAAAAAAGGATTATAATTTAAAATATCAAATAAATAATTGCTGCGATGTCTGTTCCATTCACGTGCGCCAAGTAATGTAAATAAATAATCGGTTGTTCACACGTCATTACAACGTTACATTTTTTAATTTAACAAATATACAATATTTTCCTCTAGAGGAGATTTTCAAGGCCCCCTCCCTTTCGATTTTCAAAAATTCAACATTTTTGGGACTGTTTATGTACAGAAAGTTTATTTTAGTACGTGACAAACTGTGCACTTTTTTAAGATACGTGAGTTGGTTATATTTCCTATCATGTGTTGTTAAAATTGGAAGGGGAAAGAAATTACTTTCGCGGCTTTGTCACTCTAGTTGAAACACTGAAATTACACCCGTGGTTGTCAAATACAAGAGCGATGTCGGGTAAAGAACGCATAGCCTCGGGTTGTAATTTGGAAATAAATTGGAGAAAAGAAATGGGATTATTATTAAACGAACAATGCTTGTATCTAGAAAACTGAATTACCAGGACTGATTCAATTATTTCACCAACTAACCTGTGTGTGTTGTCACTGTTAGGGGTTAAGGCTTTTGTCAAAGCTGAAATGGTATTTATACATTTTGATTCAAATCAACGGTATTCAGATCATATCAAACAATGTAAAGTTCCCGAAATGTAAACGCTTATGAGAGCTTTTGTATACAGACAATTAATTAGTGTGAGTATGTGGCGTTCTATGTAATTTGTCAAGTGAGTCAATCGTGTGATGTATGAGATGATGCATGCATCCGTTTCGGATACACTAGTCTTATTTTAACAGAAATAAATTACTTTCTCTCTTTCAAAATTTATTGAACTTTCTAAAACTCAACATTTTAATGCTAATAAATATTCTGGTTCAATAATGTTCAGACAAGAAGTCAGAATATTAAAGTGTTCTCATACAGTTTGAATTAACCCATTAACAATGTTTTGGCCCGTTTTTTTTTTCAAACTTCATTACTTTAACGCTGTCCCTAATACCTCTGAAGTGGGTATTAGGCATGGAAGATTGTTCTCTTAGAAAATGCATTCAATTGTAATTTTAACTTATATTTTCAATTAATTTATTTGAATTAATTTCACTTTAGAGGAATGTTACACTATCTAAAACGTTTTTATGATTTTTCGTGTTCAAATGGCTAGTAAAATATTTTCAGCGGATTTTTGCCTTCTTAGGCAAATTAAGCAAATTGGCAAATAAGCACAGATAAAATTAACTATTGAATGAATATGACACTGTGTCAAAAGTTCTCAATATATAAAACATTATTGGTGTTCTTTTGTATCTTAAATTTCCCCTTACCATTTAATTAATAGATAATTACAAAAATAAAAAATATTTATTATAACAATGATTATAATAATGATGATATTTGCTGATATAAATAGACTAGGTGACACAGGGGCACACTTCGCGTGTTAACCCCCGTCGTAACTCGCTACGCTCGTGAAGGAAGCTCGGCCTTCGGCCTCACCTGGGAACCCTACTGTTAGCACTTTTAAGGAACTCGGCCTGCGGCCTCACCAAGGCACTCTGCTATAGTTCCATTAGTGGATTTAGGCATGTCGCCTCGTGAGGAAGATCGGCTTATGGTCTCGCCAGGGTTTTTAATCATTGCAACCATGAATTTTGGTTTTTAGGGCAGTGGAGCCCATAAACATAGTATTTTCTAAAATCGAATGGTATATTAGTAATTACTAGAAAATACCTTTAAATTAATACCCCACTTGGTTGTATTATTTTAACATTAAGTTTACCTAATTTTGGTTTTTTTCGCATATTTTTTATTTTGGGGGTTGCAGAGCCCTTGAATAATGTCTCTTTCAAAATGTAATGGTATAATGTGATTTAGGAGATAAATACTTATAGTTTGATAACCCACTTTGGTGTTTTATTTTAGTAATACTCTTTTTTGGCTTTCAGAGATTGTTTTTTTGTTTGTGGGGCGTATACCCCTTATTAATAACCCTTTTCAAAATCTGATAGAATATTTGGATTTAGGGGAAAAATAGCTTTAAATTGATACTCCACTTGAGTAGATAAAATCAGTAGTAAAAACTTTACATTTTCAAATATTGTGGTTGTTGGGCCCCTGATATCCCAAATGTTTAAGTTACTAAGCTGAAATACATATACAAGGTGCGCGTTTGTTACGTGTGTAGAAGTGTGAAGGTTTGAACGTTTTAATCAAGCTTTTTCTCAAGTTAGGTCATAAAAACGATTTTTTGCAATTTTCCCATATGAAATACATTGGGGCAGTTTTGGGGTAAAAAAGGCCGCCTTCTTATTTATGAGTGAAAAAAGTAAACATTTGTGAATTTTAATGGAGGTTTCGGACTGAGAGCTTCAATTCAAGTATACACTTTATGGGGTTAGGACGCCGGGAGGTGCCTCAACTTGTCAGTGAGTGATCCCAATCGAGCTATATATATATGTATATATATATATATTTCTATTATATATATATATATATATATATAATAGAAATAGATAGATATACACATTCTTAAGGCTGACCAAAAATGAATAAATTGGATGAACCGTATTAAAACAATAATAATATTTTATAAAAACGGGCTAACAAATAATAATAATAAAAAACAAAAAAATAACCAAACTAGTTTTATTCTTTTTTTTAACTTTTCCAACGAGTTAGTGTTTTTCAAGTTCAAACTAAATTTTAAGAATAAAAATCTCCAATGATACCATGCATTCCAAACAAACTGTAAGCAAGTTTAGTTTATAAAATGTGAATGAATTGTTTTATAGTGTAAATTTTGTAAAAACTGCAGTATTCCAATAATTTAAATTTTATTAAATTTTACCTTATTTGTCTTTAAAATTATAAATATTTTTATAGATTTTAAAACGAAAAACATCTTAATCCCTTAATTAATGATAAAAAACGTAGTTATAAAGAATTAAATTTGGACTTTGAAAGGTTTTGTTTGTCTTAATACTGGTTGTGGTAAGGAAGTCACTCTTAAGCCGTTGGTCTCAAGGTTAAATGTTAGAGAGGGCTTCATAGCCCTAACTTCACCTGCTAAAATAAGACAATCTTTAACTTTTTTAAAGCTTTTAATGTTCCGTATGCCTAAGAACCATACAGGGGTACAATGACCACTATAATCCAGTGCACCATCAATCATTTCAAAGATAAACAGACAGTGAGTAAACCCTTTATGGGATGGGGCTAATAAGGGATTAGGGATATGACGTCAGACAGAACGTATCAATTAGCCTCTAACTACAAACTGCCTATAGTATCTCTAACTAGTGTGATCGGGTTTAATTGTGCATAATAAACTGTACAATAATGAATAACCTTTGATTATACAACATTATATTTCAACTTATTACTGGCTTTGTAGCAGTGATAATAAGATTATCTTTTTATTATTTAAGCTAGTTGTTCAAACTAAAACTTTGTACATGGTTTTAAATGGGATTAAATATACATTGAAATTGTTTTTTAAATCTAAAGTTTGTAATTCATAATACAGAAATTATTAATAAATTTAATGCTTATTAATTAAGTCACCAATCTTAGAGATATGGGCGGATATGGGGGTTCAATTAGTGTTGATGAATGAGTGTAGTAATTGTTGCTAAGGCCATCTGTTCTTTAGAAACAGCAATTTAGCCCAATATACAGAGCAACTGACGGACCTACAGCTTTAAATGAATACGAACCACGTAGTGTTGGTCTGATATTCAGCTAACTGACAAACCTGATACTTAGTTCTCTTCCTACACAACACTGACTACCATCCATCATGGAAACCCCAGACTGCTCAAGTAGTGGCCACATCCATGGTAACCATTGAGTGGACGCAATGCTGGTATTAAGATGACAGTAAAGAACCTGTTGCCTACAATATCCTCAACACCTTGTCCCCAGGTTACAGCATTGCATTCCTGATGCCGACTTAAATCTGACAAAACAGTTTATAGAGATGACTTTATCAGGACAGTATACAGCGTGCAATTCGCATATGCTAAGAGAAAATATGAACGTGAAAAATAATGAAATTATTTGTATTCATCATAAAATGGTGAATTATTGCTAACACACTATCTTCAAATTAACCCAAAATTAAAAGTGCTGACTAAATGAACGATAAAATCTATTCTGAAATAAAGAGAGCTTGTGATATGAAGGGACTAACAGTTTGGGAGGGGTTTGGGCATGTTTGACTTTTCAAACAAAACTCATATCAACAGTTTTATTCCCCATAATGTTTAATAGTCCTTTGTGAACAGAATAATTAAGCATCATATCACAAAATAAACGTGTATATTATTTTTAATTTCTTAAAACTACCAACTAATTATAAAAAATCAGCTGGTGATGATTTTTAATTGGCAGGTATCCTCTAAGCATGTCTTAATCACTCGATAAACTTAGATGTACTAAAATGTAAAATTTGATAATTAAAAGCTATATTAAAGGTTATCAGAGGTAATATAGTTTTATGTTTTAAAAAAGAAATATATTGATATGCGTTATTTCAAAAAGCCTAAATGTCTAAATTAACAAATGACTATTTTACCGTCTGAAGGGCTATCAACCATCCATTTATATAGTTGTAAACAACCCCAAAGTAATAAATCTGCCATTCAAAGCTGTATTTGCTGGTAAATAACAACACTCCATTAACGCTTGCCAGCCTGTAATTGTCTTTGACCTATTTCCTGTAACCTCCCTCCCTTGTCCACCCACATCTCCCCAGCGCAATGAAAAACTGTCCTTTGTGCTTTTTAAGCTAAATAAATTACTCAATCTACTTAAATATACGTAAATGCAATTTTTTTTATATTTTTAAATATGAAAGTGATTCTGTAAATCTCTCTTTATTTACAAATACTTTGTATTAAATATAATTGTTAACTTATTTATACACCGAGTTTCTTTTTTATTTTATTTATTTGTATCTGTTCGTTAAGATGACTCTTTCCTCATTTTCAGTGACAGCCTGGTTCTCATTTATAATTCATTAGAGATGGTTTGGTTGACAAGAATACTGTAAGCACATATAAGTATTATATATCAAATTGGGATTTATAAATTATTTCTGTCAATTAATTCTAAATCACAGCAACATTTTAATCTAAAAAAGTACAGAAATTCGTATCGTTAACTGCAGATAAAAGTGTTTATAGTTAGTAATAAAGTTTTAGTAAAAAAATCAGTTGTTCGTCAAAGTAAAGTGCCTTATGTACAGCCAATCTTTTAATTTGGATAAAATTGAATAAATCCTCTGGTTATTTCAAAATTTTAAAAAATTCCACAGAATTGGGACACATGAATGTAAACATATCTATGTATTAAAATAAAATTGATTTTCTACTAATACATTTTTGTCTCATCTCTTCAGATTTCTTAAGCACTGTTGTAAAAATGCATGTATCAACTCTATCCTTATACCAAGAGGGTATGTCTTATCTATTCTTGTGTTAGATACATTCTATTCAGAATGTATCTGATCCTGGTTCATTTCCTGGTTCAGAAAATGACTAATCCACTGATCCAATCAGTCCAATCGACTGAAAAGATTTCCTCAAAGGATGACGTCACCTTTGACTTTTACGGGGATGAAATCTCGTTTGTGAGAAAACCTCGCTTCGAAAAATCAATCATACGTCCTTAGTGGGGGAACGTTCGCTTTTGTAACCCTATAACTTTATATTCTTTAAAGTGACTATGTAAACTTTAAGGATCAATGTTACTACTATCTTTAAATATTTAATTTCAAAATAATTTACTCATTCAACACGAAGTTTCGGGAACCACTCAACAGATTTTAATGAAATTCGGAGAAAATTTGGTTTTGATATCATAAAAATCCACTAAGAAAAGATTTCACGTATTTCATTCACATGGGGTGAAAACAGCCCCTCAGCAGTTCCTTTTTCAATTAGATTAACAATGCATTAATTTAATATAGTAATTTATTTCCAACAGCTGCTACAAAAACATTACAATGACTCAACGTGTTGGCGAATTTTGATTTAAATTTTAAAATGTCTTTTCTATTAACTATAACAAGATTTCACTACTTTGCATTCCCCTTAAGTAGCCTTATAGATTTTTATAGATTGTAAAACTGTACTATCTATGATAACGACTGCATGTTAAGCTTTTATACTGATGTGATATTTTAGAAAGCACCACGATGGAAGAATAGGCAGGATTAGAGAACCACCCCGTAGTGAAGCAAGGACTCATGATTTTTATTTTTACAGAATGGATAAACCACTGAAGTTTATAAACCTCTATGTTGGACCCATCATCACATAACGCAACATAATCCTAATTTAAATATGACAGCTATCCAGTTGATTAACCACTCACAAATATTTACACTAAACATACTCATTTTAAATATTTGTTGATACTGTAATTCGTTTTACCGATTTTAATCTTCAATATTTAGGGCGTTTTGAGAGATTGTAAAGCTTTTTCGGAGGACCAACTAGTTAGGAGGACCACGTTAGTAAAGGGAACACTACAAAAGACGTTACCACGAACGATCACAGGGAGATACGTTTTATAAGTCGAACTTAGTGAAAAAGAACCAACTGTACCTTTAGAGGAGATAAGAGAACAGATAAGAGGAACAAACTATTAAATTACTTAATTATGAATAATAATTAACTATATGTATAATATTTAATACTAAGTACGGAACATTTAATCTTAAATTAATATTAGATTTTGTGTGTTTCGTGTGTAGAAATTCCACATGGCTTATTTTTCACCCAAGTACTAGAATTTTAAAGAACACGACATTATCTTGATACTTCAGAGTTATTAATAATTCCTACACTAACATTTTCAAAGCAATCTTACCTTTAAAGTTCTCTTGCTTGGATGACACATAAACAGGTTCTCTTTTAAAAGAGGCAATCAAGTTATAATTTAAACTCCATTTAATTTAATTTACGCTCCGTAATGAAAACTCTAATGATTGTTATTATCCCTCTTGAAAGAAATCATAAAATATATGACATTTTTATGTTTATATTATCAACATTTAAATTTGATTTTTATTAGTTATTATTTCATTCGCATATTTTTAATTTTTTGATCATGTTCGTGTGTTAATGTGATAATCACGAGTTTGTCACACAAAACAAATAATCCTGCTTTTCCAAGTGATTTGTCAATTACGCCTCCCCCTATTTGTAATTGAAATGTTATTGAAAATTTATATTTTACTTGTGTCGATATATATATATATATATATATTGATTTTAATTATGAAGGGTTGTTTAACATGTGTAAGGGTTGTTTAAATGTAATTTGTTGTTTAAATGTAAGGGTTGTTTAACATTTAATGAGAATGTAAAATTATAAGTTTAACTTAAATGTTCGTATTAACACTATAACCTACATCAACAATATTTACTGCCGGTTTATTGTATATTTATATTATATAGTTATGTATATTGTTTATTTATTTGTTTCCATTGTGTTAGTGTTTAGTGCTTTGAGGCTTATATGTAGTTAGGAATGCCAGTCGTGGTACAGGAGGAAGTTTTAAACAGTCAAACAATCTATTGATATGAATTCCAAAATAAAATGAACATTAGGACTACTGATATTAAAAAATGTACATTTTTGAAAAAAATTTGTATTTATAGTAAATAACGAATGTATTCGATTTCCTTTGACTATGTTTCCTTGGTGCGTATTGATTTGTTTATTTATTTTTGTTTTGTTTGTTTTTACTTTAAGATTATCTATATATTAAAGATATTTTATTATGAACAAATTAGTTGATCTCTCAAATAGCTATATGCTAGAGAGATTAAAAAAGACACTGCAATGTAAAAATAAATTTAAGAAATAATAAATGATTTTGAATTTGAACAAGACAATCCATTCTTCGACATCTACTTTTCATTAGAGTATCCAATATGAAATTGAGTCACTGATTTCAAAATATATTTGTTCACATTCAGACAAAATTACATTTCCGTGACTCATTTCACAAGAAAATTCCAATTTAACAAATACTTTCAGTCGAAACACAAAACAATATATTATTTTCATGAAATAAAATTAATTAGTTCCGATATATTTTTATGTCATGATATTTATTTGACAATCTATACTGAGCCTATCTGAATATGAGCGAATATAATTATTTAAAATGGCATGAATCAATTTTCAGGTTCATTATATAATTTGAAAAATCAAAAAAAAATCACTTGCAAAATTATGAATTCACTCAGTCAATGTTTATCTGCCAACAATTGTTTTACGAATTCTTGTAAGGAGGCTCCCACTCGTCCCCCCCTCTACCCAAGGACACTGGTCAGTTTCAGATCTGAAGTCAGCTCTCATTCATCGTATTTAAAGACGATGAACATTAATTTTAAATCTTTAAAATATTTATTCTGCATGTTGAACATATTTTCAATTTACGGAACGCAAGAATTTGTAATTTCTACATTATTTAGGCACCCTCAGATATAAATCACGTTTGCGGTTCATTATTAGTTTTACTTAAACGGCAAGACAAAACTTAATTGAAAACTTTCATTAAAATAGGAAGTGTCCGAAATAATTTGAAGGAAACATAATAATATCCTCTTGGAGTAATATGTTTAAACTGAATGTTGATTTATTTGTTATACAACTTTGATATTTGAATTAATCTTACTCAAGAAGCATTAAACTTATTTAGCTGTTTGTATTTATAAAACAATTGAGGTAACATTGACAGTGCGTCAGAATCTGGGTGGATTTGACCATGGAGCAGAGGCAACATTAATGTTTTGATTGTAAATAATGATCCAAATCCGTCTTACTAAAACCCCCCCGTGGGGTGGATTTACTTTAGCAACAAATGTAGTTTTACATTCCCTTTCTGAACAGAACATAAACTTTCACCGATATTAATCACGTAGTAGCCAGAGCCTTACTATTTTCATAACATAGTTTTTTAGTCTTGTAAAAGAGTTTCGTTATTTTATTACAGATAAAGTTATATCCTGTTTAAGAGCACAGATCTAAGCATTTTAGATTATAAATGGTATTTCTTGAAAAAATGTATAGCATCCTATGCACTCCGAAAATATATGATCAGTTGTTAGAAAGTTATCTGTAGGCATTGGATTATTCATATTGGTAAATTTTTTTGATATTCCCAACACTTTAATTGTTTTTAAAACTAACAGAACTTTTCTGCAGATATAACACTCCTGCTGATCCTGATGCAACTTACTACCTTATCCTACATAAAAAACTGCTTTTTTTCTTCTTTTCTTCCATTTTCTTTTATTTATAATAAATAGTTTTATACGTATGATAAAGCAGTAAGTTACACATGGAGATGACGGAAGTTTTATACAGTTTGAAACGTTGTGTTTGTTTAAAAACACTTGATGCGTTGGCAATTTCCAACACAACGTACCCTATATTTTAATATAATATTTTTAATGTACATGTAAATTCATATTATAAATAAAATCCTATACAAATAAACTGGCACATTCCTAGCTATTAAAGCGTCTCTAAGTCTAAGTTTGTTATTTTTCATCTTCACAAAGGAACAATATTCTTGGAATCGGACATAAATCGTGTTTTTCTATTACCCACGACATACATTTGAGTTCACTTTCTGAGATACATAATACGCCGTCACCTTCTTCAATTTTATCTGGGAATCTAGCAAACAAACCAATATTCGTGCGATCTCGCTTATATTATATGTAGCCATACTTTATGTTTCAAAGAAAGAGATTACTTTACAGACCTAACTTTACCTAATAAAAACATTTATTTTTTCATTACCAATTATTACTTCTATTTCATTTAGTTTATTTCAGTATTTTTCTAATGACGTTCAATCACCCATATAGTTAAGGTGATATATTCAAGAACTAAACAGTATCTAGTGACTTTAATATCACAATTTTATCCGAATAATTATTTTTTAAAAGATATGCTGGCATCCATGATAGCTTTCCGTTTGACTAGAGTAGTTTTGTAATTAGTTACAATGTTAGTTACATTTACATATACTGTGAGAAGGAGGGTGGTTGGCTGTAAACGTACCGTCAACATTATGAGTGAAGAAGCAGCTCGTCATATGCGTGGAGCGTGCATGCCTTTTTTGTACGGTTGTAATGAAATCATAATCGGTTGGTTGAGTTGCCTCGTTAGATACCTAGAAGCATCGATATTTATTTAATATTCAGTTTAAAAATTACATTTTTAACATGTATCAATAAAAAATACCGATTCTAATGGTTTCTATATTTCGTTACAGCAATCGATTTTCGTGTTAAGTGAGTTCTGACTCGATAATGCGTTAACGCTATTTGTACTCTAGCTGGAACTTGAATTATAAATAATTTAGTAGTTAAAATGTTGGACAAAAACAAAATGATAAATTGAGTTTCATATCTTATATTAGTGTTTGCTATTAATTAATTTTTGAGTTTGCATAGTGACCTATGGAGATTAATTCAGATATTCACATAAAGGTTTTAGTCGAATACTTAACTAAAGTTAACTGGAATACATAAATATGTTTATTTAATTTTATATCTTGATAAGCCAACAGCTCTTACTTCGGTACGAGGTGGCACACTACGTTTGTTTTCCCTTCCCGGCGTGGTTCTCACTCAACATAAAAGCTTAGCCGTTACCCTTTATAACAACATTTTATAGTCTGGAAAACCATGTGAAAAAAAGGAAACGTTCATGGGCTGATTATACTCCTTAAGAATGGAATTTTGAGAAGTCCTTTCAAAGTGGGTCTCTATGATACAGAAGCTAACTTCCCTCCAAATGTCATCCAAATCTGGTCAGTTAATCCGGATACGTCGTAGTGAGTGAGTACATCGATTTTAGATTTTATATACACTATTAAGGAAATTAATAAAGTAATAGATGAAAATAAGTCACAAACTACATAATCTAATTGTTTTTAATCTAAAAAAAAAAAATAGAATAGCTATAATTGCTTATTATAATATTAGTTATATACTAATAAAACTGCAATTACTTTATCATTATTTTATGTTTACATATATATTTTCCCCTAGGTACTGTATTCTTAGTCATAAAAAGAAACATAGTAGTCTTGTCTAGTTCACAATTTCAATATGTACCCATTCCCCATAGACTATTGATCGGTGCGGGGGACACAGTACGGGAGAGAATTAGTACATTACTTGGTGTGTATTACTGATAAAAACTTACAGTCAAGGCCAGGATTCGAACCTGAGCTATATCTAACTGAGGTATGAAAATTCAGAGATTTTGAATATTCTGTAATCGACTCAAAAAATTCTCCTTAAAATTTCAAATTCAAAATGGGTATCCCAAAAATGTGAAACAATAACAATGCAAGTAAGCTGTTTAATCAGTTATACAATAAGTTACCTTAAACTGATTTGTACACTTATAAAAAGAAGCTTCTTAATGATTGTTATTTAATTTAAGCCTGGGACAGTGACCAATTAGTAAACTGACAAGTTACAAGCTGTTATTGTTAACAGTCCATTAATTATTGACAGTGAATATAATCAATTTTCTCACAACATCAATCATTTGGATCCAAAAAAACTCTTTAATACATCAATATTGATGGCTTCGTTAAAACTGTCCATAACTTTACTGGTGTCTTAACAGAATCATTTTTCACGCCAAGAGAAGTAATTATTTTACACCACAACAAGTCTTCATGTTCCATGAATAATCTTGGATTTTAGTGTGATATGAACAACTGTGTTCCCTGATAAAATAACCTGTTAGAGGTAAAGGCATTGAGGGTCTTAACAACAAAGGGCGTAACTCTGTGAGTTCAATAACAAACTAAATAACTAGAAACTAAATAACAAATATTCCTTTACTGAAATCATAAATAACTAAAAGTTTGAACAAGCCAAATATGTACATATAACGAGAATCATCTATAAACATACAACGAACCTATTATTAGCTATTAAACAAACAACATCATTAAATATAACTATTATAAATCAGTAACCAAACTAACGTATTCCTAATTAAAAACCGTTTGATTTCCTACTGTACCTTTTCTTATTGTACAGCTTTTGTGTCTATTGGGCCTTGCACCAGTTTCATCGTGGTGATACAACTATCGATGTAATATTGTATCCAGAATTACGTACATACTTAAGTCACCAATAAGACACCCATGAGAGGTGAGGCTAAGGGTGAGCCTGGCTGATCCTCGTCTAGTATTCACCGTCTACATTGCTCACAAAGCCAACTTTTCTACCTATCGTGCCTTGCACCAGTTTCATCATGGTGATACCAACCATAGTTGTAATAGTGTATCCAGAATTACATACAGACTTAAGACACCAATAAGACACCCTTGGGAGGTGAGCCTAGGTGAGCCTAGCTGATCCTCGTTTAGTATTCACCGTCTACATTGTTCACAAAGCTTATCTTTCTGTTGTACCCTTCACCAGTTTCACTATTTGTGATGTAACAAGACCTATAATATTGTATCCAGAATTACGTACAGACTTAGTCAACAATAAAGACACCCGTGGGAGGTGAGACTAAGGCTGAGCCTAGCTGATCCTCGTTTAGAATTCACCGTCTATATTACTCACAAAGCCAGCTTATCTTTCTGTTGTACCCTTCACCAGTTTCACTGTTGGTGATGTAACAAGACCTATAATATTGTATCCAGAATTACGTATAGACTTAGTCACCAAAAAGACACCCGTGGGAGGTGAGCCTCGTTTAATATTCACCGTCTATATTACTCACAAAGCCAGCTTATCTTTCTGTTGTACCCTTCACCAGTTTCACTATTTGTGATGTAACAAGACCTATAATATTGTATCCAGAATTACGTACAGACTTAGTCAACAATAAAGTATATTACTCACAAAGCCAGCTTATCTTTCTGTTGTATCCTACACCAGTTTCACTATGGTGATATAACCATGGCTGTAATATTGTATCCAGAAATACATACAAACTTAGTCACCAATAAAGACACCCGTGGGAGGTGTCCTAAGGCTGAGCCTGGCTGATCCTCGTCTAGTATTCACGGTCTATATTACTCACAAAGCCAGCTTATCTTTCTGTTGTGTCCTACACCAGTTTCACTATGGTGATATAACCATGGCTGTAATATTGCATCCAGAAATACATACAAACTTAGTCACCAATAAAGACACCCATGGGAGGTGTCCTAAGGCTGAGTCTAGCTGATCCTCGTCTAGTATTCACGGTCTATATTACTCACAAAGCCAGCTTATCTTTCTATTGTACCCTACACCAATTTCACTATGGTGAAATAACCATGGCTGTAATATTGTATCCAGAAATACGTACAGACTTAGTCAACAATAAAGACACCCGTGGGAGTGTAGTACGTCTGAGCCTGGCTGATCCTCGTCTAGTATTCACGGTCTATATTACTCACAAAGCCAGCTTATCTTTCTATTGTACCCTACACCAATTTCACTATGGTGATATAACCATGGCTGTAATATTGTATCCAGAAATACATACAAACTTAGTCACCAATAAAGACACCCGTGGGAGGTGTCCTAAGGCTGAGCCTGGCTGATCCTCGTCTAGTATTCATGGTATATATTACTCACAAAGCCAGCTTATCTTACTATTGTACCCTACACCAGTTCCACCGTAGTGATACGACCATAGTTGTAATATTGTATCCCGAATTACGTATAGCCTTAGTCACCAATAAAGACACCCGTGGGAGGTGTCCTAAGGCTGAGTCTAGCTGATCCTCGTCCAGTATTCACGGTCTATATTACTCACAAATAAAACTTAGCTTTCTATTGTACCCTACACCAGTTTCACTATGGTGAAATAACCATGCCTGTAATATTGTATCCAGAAATACGTACAGCCTTAGTCACCAATAAAGACACCCGTGGGAGGTAAGCCTAAGGCTGAGCCTGGCTGATCCTCGTTTAATATTCACCGTCTATATTACTTTCAAAGCCAACTTTACTTTTTTACATCATATCACTTTTATTGATTTTGTAAATTATGGTTTTCTACATTTACATAAGTAAGTTGCTCAAGTTTTAAAGAATAGTAATACATATAACACAAGTAGCGGAACTAACGCGTTTGTGTGCGAAACACCTTTAGTATCGTTCATAACGAATATAATATTTGTTAGCATTACATGAGTTTTATATAATTTATGGCCTTGGGAAATCAGGTGTCGTATTTAGAAATAAAATTAAATATATATATATATATATATATATATATATATATATATATATATATATATATATATAATTTTACTCACACACATAGGTTGTATGTACTGCACAAATTGGTATACAATCTTAGTAAAACTACAAATATAATTTTCGTTGATACGTTTCAATTTGATATTGTCAAACACAAATAGAAGCTTAGAAAGTAAAAATGACTATACTCGTTCATCTACACTCATCATCACACTCTGCCCTCCTATACACATACAGTGGTATTGACCCACCCACCCTCCCATACACATACCGTGGTATTGACCCACCCACCCTCCCATACACATACCATACCATACACGTGCAGTGGTATTAACCCACCCGCCACCCACCCACACACATACAGTGGTATTGACCCACCCGCCCACCCATACACGTACAATGGTACAATATCACTGTACGTGCGTGTATGAATGGGCGGGTGGGTCAATACCACCGTAAGTGTATGGGTGGGGGTGGGTCAATACCACTGTACGTGTATGGGTGGGTGGGTGGGTCAGTACAACTGTACGTATATGGGTGGGTGGGTGGGCGGGCCAATACCACTGAATTATATATATATATATATATATATATATATATATATATATATATATATATATATATATTTAATTTTACATTTTTAATAATTTATAAAATAATGAGTTTATTTATTTTATATACATAAAATTATTAAACTGCTGTCGTTATAATGGAAAATTGTATTCTATAGGTTATTGTGTATTTATATTACTGTAAACTATTCAAATAGATAATATAGATAAATATTAGGAACAACGTTTATATTCCTTTAAAATATACAAGGCTAAAATTATTCAGCTTATTCAAAATTTGGGACATCTAAGTAAAATGAGTTCTGATTAAACATTAAGGATTCGATAAAATTAAATAGAACAATTGGCTTCTTTGTAATAGTACCCAAATTACACAGCATAGATAAGCTAAATGAATTATACATATTGTATCAAACTATTTATATAGCGCAATATTTTCATGTCGTGTTTTCAAACGTTATGCTATTTCAATATTGGGCTCAGGCGAGACTTTAAATTACTTATAAATTATGTAGAGGTATACGTTTCATAAAAACCTCCATGATTTGAAAAATATAATACTTTGAAAAATAAGGTTTTAGACATTTAGTTTGTCCCCATAAAATAAATTTACAACAATTCTTGAAGTCTTTCCACATTACCATCCTTACAAGATATTATAAGAAAGTAATTTTTAATTACTTATATTTATTTTATACAAATACCAAAATCAAAAAATGAGGTTTTGGCCATAGTAATAAATAAAACAACAATTGCTTGAAAAGAGGCAAATTTTAATTGATCATAACTGTATGAAAAAAGTTGGTTTTGGTAGAAGTTAGAAGATAAATGGGATTGGTAATAGTGATTTTGAAAAAGGGTGGAATTAGTTTTTATATTCCCTGTATATTTTAAAAGGTTAAATCTTTATGAATACTTTGCGTTTTTAATTATAGTTTTACGTTTTTTTTTTTTGTTTTTTTTTTTTTTTGAACGGAAATAAGTAATATTTACTAATTTAATATCTCTCACTATCTTTGTTTTAGGATAGTTAAAACTATTGTTTGTAACTGTTTCCAGGATGAAATATGTAATTAAATATATTATATTCATTTATTTGGCAAAAGTGATAGGGATACAATAAACATTCGTGAGCGTCTATTGTTTTCTTTTAAATTAAAATAAAAACATTTTAATTTTAATTTATGAAGCCATTTTTACAAAGTTGAAGATTGAATAACTGTAAATTATTGACTTTTAATTTTTGAGTAATGCCCATGTAATTTATTTGCTTGGACTAACTTGACAAATGTCAGTAATGTGTGCTTATACATTTAAAAAATAGGAATCACTCATAAACTGAAAAAGAGTGAAACTAATAAACAATATCTTAACATTTTAAATAAAATAATTTATTTCAAAAATTACTGGCATACTTGTACATGAAATTAAAGTATTTCTGTATTTTCTTTTTTAAGATTACTGCTATATCGTTGTTTAATATAATTTGTATGTGTGGTTAAGACAACCTAAATTCATGTTACAACCTGTAGACATATCAAGGGGAAAGTTAACTTGAAAAGGATTAAGTATCATATACAGAAAAGAACTCACCTACAAGAATGTTTTTGGGATTCTGATTATTTATTCAGTACTAAAAACATCAGTATCGATGTATAAATCTTACTCACGAAGATAATATGAATCGTTTATTGACAACGACCATCGTTAAAACAGCTAGTATAATAGTAACATTCTGAACGGTCGTCTTAACTATCTTGATTAACTTTTTTAACTAATAAAATCCATCCTTATTTTGTTTTCTATTTTTAGGTAAAAGTTATTAGAGTCAAAAACAAGATAATCTCTTACGTCCTATTTGGTAAAATAACTAAGTGTAACTTTATATGAATTGAATGCGATAAGTGGGTTTCAATCCAGGATTCCTCAGGATGGGATCCAGCTCAATACACGATCCAAACTTCTGACAAGGAAAATGTTGTAAAACGACTGAAAAACGTATTCAACTGTTGGCCATTTAATTAAAAGTCTATATGCTTTGTGGCCAAAATATGGTCAAGTGTTGAGGATGCCCCGTCGAGAACGCTCACTTACAGTGCAAACCAACTAATGGTGACCAGTCTCAAACAACTCCGAACCTACCGTCAACTGTTGACCACAAATTAAAGTTTTATTCAGTATAAATGTGCCTTCTTTTAAAATTTTAAAGGAGTTAACTTTTTTGGTGAACCTTTTTCAATCAAAAGTATTATAGTATTTCATTTTATAATCATAAATTAAAATAAGAGTTTTTACAAAATGGATCTACTATCGTTTGAAATCCTGTCTTCTTGAGAAATCTTTCTTTTAACATTTATTATTTGATAGAATTCAATCATAAACCTAAAATTAAAATCAGTTTTTAAATGAATTATTTACGTTCTTTGAATGCAATCTTAGTATAGTTAGTTATATTCATGTTTTAAATGTTAATCTTTTATTACTATTTGTTTACAAATCGAGTAAGGATATCATGGTACTTTGTTGGTGATGTAAAATTTTCTAAATATTATAAACCTCATAACATAATATATTTTCTTAAGTTGTCATTTTAATTCATTTATCACTTTAAAGTCAAAGAAACCAAATCTTCAACGGTATAGGTAATAGTAACTTGAGTACCTTTTTATGCTATTGAGAAAACAAAGCAGAATATGTAAGTTTTTTTCTATTCAGAGTGCTGACTTCTAAAACATAATTATCACATATTTTTTTATTAGTTCATTTCTCTTTTCTATTTTTAGATAGAACCGTTTAGAGGTACATCTAGAACCGTCTCTAACCGTTTAGAGGTATACCATTTTCAACCTGTTACATATTTTGTTTTCAACACTAAAAATAATCCATTTACATCAAAATAGTAGGCCCTAATGTTTTTTTGTTAGAATAAATAACAAAACACGCGTCCATTCGTTGTACTTACATGATACTACAGCATATGTATGAAATTCACTGGTGTCGTATTGATTCGCGAGTCATATAACAAATATCCTACTCACTATAAAACTAGTAGTAAGAAAATATCTTAATTTTGATTTTCTTTTAAAATAACAAGGAATACCTACATACTTAAAGTGTATTTAGGTTGTGGCATATATTCAGTAACATAATATATTCAATAGCTTTATATTTCTCCGGAAATATAGACTAATACCGAATAGAAATAAAACCAAGCAAATACCAGGTAATAACATGAATGAAAGGATGAGTCTAAAATAACTAAATTAAAGAAACTCAGTTAGTGCCAGATGAAGACAAAGAAAGGCGTCAGCCCTCCCACGCCTTTTGGGGTTAATTTACTCAACGCTAAGCCTTGTCGAAATATTTCTTCGTAACATCTGGAGGGAAACATTTTTATTAAACAACAACCTCCATTAGGACAGTTCGTTAATTTAATTAGTGTCTTATTAAAACTGTCGTCGCTGAGTTTCAACTGGTATTTGTAATCACAGTAATATAACTGTCGTTGAAATGTATTGTATAGATTAAGGTAGCGTCCTTAATAATCGTTCAACAGTAAACAAGAATATCGTCATGATAAAAGTGATAATGAAACTAGTATTGAGGACTGTATTCAATGTGCTATATTATTTATATTTATGTATGAGGTCTAAGGCTTTGACAGTCACAGCTACTGTGAGATTTATAGCTCTGTATATAAGAGCCCTCACTCAGTCATCACCAATTCTTCCTCTTTCCTAATTGGTACAAATATTTGTTGTAGGCTAAATTGAAAAACTAAAGTATTTTCATCTCGATATAAGATGACAGTTCCTAAGGGGTAGAAACTGCCCCTAAAATATTGTTCCATAAGGATAAAATTGGGTTGATTTTAGTAAATTAATAACAGCTGTTTTGTAAAAAAAATAAAAATGTCTATTTTGAATGTTTGACTGTATACTATTGATGCATTTTACTTTCTCCCGATCGTTAGCATAGACAAAGTATTGTGATCATCCAAAAAAATGTGTGTTACAAGTTGGTCTAAAAATCCACTTTAGGGTCCCCTCAACACAAAAAAGTGAGGTTTTCGGAAAAGATTTTTGATTAAATTTTCAGGAATCATGTGAATTACAATTAAAAATATTATAGTAAAAGTCCCATGTCTCCAACTTGTCTAGTTTTTTAGTTATGGCAAAAAATTATATTTGGGAATCAAAATGGTAATTTTCAAAGTTTTAATTTTTTTAGTGTTTAATATGGAGGAAAGTTTGTGCCAATTATTTCGAACCATTTATTTAATACTATACTATGAGTTTAATCTTAAGCTGCTAAAAATTAAATAGGCTAAGTAATACCGATGGGTATTTATACTAATAAATAGGTAGCAACGCAAGTAGTGAGAGTGAGATACTGTAAATAAATTTAATATTGCGATTTAACGTTATACAATTAATCTACTATTATTTGTAGTCAAACGTCACATTCCGAGGCCGAAGGTGTCGAGCGCGGCGAGCATCAGGGTTGGCACGAGAAGCGTGCAGAGGTGTTCCCTAGTAAAAAATGTAATTTAAAGCAATCTTTTTTATAAATATGGCATACCATTTTAAAATGGACTGTTGTCTTTATTATTTACTCATGGAATTGTTATAATATCCCTCGATCATTGTCTGGCTACAACAATCCTTAAATTTGTATATAAACATCCTAGGAAATTTGTATATAAACAAATATATCTGTTGATCAGCACATAAATACGGTGGAATAATACTTATACCCAACAGCAAACATATTAAGTATCCACTGGTATTAAAGTGGAAAGGCATTGTTACTTTCAGGGGATTTGTGTGTTGGGAAAGTAAATTTTGCATTACTGATCAAGATTACTCCTTACAACTGGAAAATCCCTTTTGATTATTTTCAAAAACTCCTTTATAACCTAATAATGTTTCGTGATGAAATAAAAATAGGATTTCAAACTTGTTGTAGTAGACAGTGAGGGAGAATTGAAGATGCCAGGGGAGTTGTGGAAGTCAATTATTGAAAAGTCAGTGTTACCTAAAAGTACATACTTAAATAGTACAGTTTTGTTTCAGTTTAGATTTTATCCATTATTTTTTAATCAGAGGTGGAATGCAAAGAGAATTGATAGTAGTTGATATTCAAAAAATAATAATGGTTTAGTTACAAAAATGAATGGCATTGGTTTCTACTTGAAGGCACTCTATTTCCACTGATCTTAACTTTTTTGCAAGAAAAATTAATACTGTTCATTTTTTCATTTATCCTTAAGAGACTGATAAGGGTTAATATAGATTGTTAATTAGTGAAATGAGTGAGGATGAATTACTGTATTCTTCAATACTAACTAAGATCGACTGATGCTTAAGAAAGAGTAATTTAATAATAACTTAATAGGCCAACCGAAAGACCTTAAGTTTAATGTGGAACCAGAACCACGTAATACTGGACTGATTGTCCTTCCAACGTTGGACACAACTGGCAAGCCTTATCAGTTCTCTCCTGTGTTTAACATCCCAAGCCAACATGGACACCGAGACTTCTCAAGCAGTGAAAAAGCTGATGGCAAGCACTGAGTGACGTTATGTTGTTAATACAAAGACATGGTAGAACCTATCACCTACAATCTTCAGTCTGTAACATATATTTAAAAAGTACTATATTATTAAAATTTTACTCTCCAATACATTTGTTAGACATCTAAATACCTTTAGCCAATTTAATTGTTTTAAGCCACTTTTAAAATGTCCACTTCGATAATAATTTATTGATGTTGAAATCTAACAAGAGACTGACATTAGAAAAAAATGTATATGTTTTATAAATTTCTCTGCCCGTATCATACTCTCCATCGCTATAGAAGTACAGTACAGTAACAGATACTACACGGCGCGGCGAGGCTGAGATGTTCAGCGAGCCAGAGAAAGCCCGACTTACGTAGGTATGCAATTTGGATACAGCTATCATATTGCAGCTATGCAGATGGCAGGAGTTTATCTGCCTCTAACGGGATACCAGCTCGGAGATGGAAACTTAATACCTTGGTTTGTAAATTCACCAACTAAAAAAAATAGACAAGTAATGGATACAATTATTGTATCACAACCAATAAACCTGTACAATTCTAAAATATAAAAGGCTGTCTAAATCCCATCATTTCTACTGCAATGTAACATGTTTTTCCTTCAGCCAATTCAGGAGCTTTATATATTAACATACACATATATTTCTTATAAATGATATAGTAATAGCAAATCATCATCATCATACAATATGACAGTTTATAAAGTGTTACATTACTGTCTAATACTTCATATGACACTCAATGTTAGTCTTATATTTAGTTTTTATAAATAATGAATTAAATAATCTATTCTACAGATAGAGGCACTACATAAGCAATAAACTGTACAATAATAATCCAAAACTTTTCCGCAAACGTGTTAAGGTTTAAAAAGCATAGCAGCCAGATATAAAATGAAGGAAAAGAGGGTACAAACAAGTATTGGTGTGTGTTTTGAGTTGAGCACGCGCGTGTACGTGCCTGAGTGTATGTCTGTGTTTATTTATATGGTTTATGTAAGGTTATGTAAGGGAAATATATACGTACTTTGGTACAGAGGTGATGATGATAGACGCATGTACAGTACATGTCCAGTACGTGGACAACGTACCGTTGTAGGCCTGCCAAGTGATATACATACATGCATTATTGTCGTTGCCACTGGAGACATATACATTTGCCAGACGTATTTGTATGCGCATATTTATACTTGACAAATAATTTCAAATATATTAACTTTTCTTGTATTTTCTAGAACCATTTATTTTAGGTTGATAAATATATGGATTTTGTAGAAAACAAAGAAAACGTTTAAACTATAGACAGGGTTGGCTCGTGCAGGGGTGTACCCTAGTAAAGACTACACAGTAAAAAAATGAAACTTATTTTCGTTTAGTATTAACATATTAGGATGTGTTTTAATGTCCCACGTTTGAGGATAAATCTTAGAATGAGGCTCTTAACCGTTACGCACTTCAGCATTCAACTGAACATGACATTCAGAACTTCTCCTCCATGTAACCCCCCCTCCCCCCCTCCCCCCCCCCGAATACCCATTCATCACCGTCAAAGGACAGACAGATGTCATTGCTAGAGGGTTTTTACGTCCCTTTCATGATGATGGAGTTTGAATACACATTTAGAGTTTGATTTTGGTTGGCGGATACATGAGGCTACTGCACTTTGATACACGGGCTCTGTAAATTTATAATAATCGTTTCCTCTGTCAATATTTAAATATCATTCAAGTATAACAGATGTATGAATAATTCGAACCTCATAGACACCAGGTAAATGACACGTCACTTACCTATACAATAAAATATATCTCTAAAACTCATTTTATTACATATATAATACAATCATAATATCGTTAACAGTTTAAAGATAACATTTTCTATTTGTATATAAAAAACCTCTGCATTTCAACTCAATTTAATACAACAGACACTATAACTTTAATATACAGGGTAACATTATTTTACCTACGTGAAAAATCCTATCAACTCTATAAAAAGGGCAAATTTTTATTCATCAAACGTTTTATTAACATTAAGGGGACATTGTACTCCCATTAGTCGTAATGTTAAATTTAGCATATTTATGTACCCTTTTCTCAAAAACTATACAAAATAGAGATCTCTATTTTTTTATGGCTATAATTCAATACATAAAGAGCTCTGATAAGCAAAAAAGCATTTATATAATTATTTTTTCTTTCAATTTTGATTTTTTCAAAATTACCATACAAATTTTTATATTTTTGATATAAAACTTTTTTAAATTAAATAACTATTAAACATAAACTTATGATTTTGCTTATCAAAGTGCAAGTATGTTACAAGAATATGCAGTGAAAATTTCAAGTTTATAGGTATAATACGTCCTGAGAAAAGGGTACATAAGTAATAAAAATACTTAGTTTTCAGGAACGCCTATTTAGTAAATACATGGATAATCTATACAGAAAAAACTAAACTTATATGTATTAAAACACTCCTGCTTCATAGTCTTTACTAAGAAGCAATCACTGCTTTCAGTTTTTAATAGCTACTGCCAACTTGACAAAATAAAATAATGGAAAGTTTATATTGATATACTACTATATAAATATTTGCATACAAATTACAACAGTGCTACCAAAGCAAAGAGGGAAATCGTTGCATATCTCCTAGGTATGATAAGATTGCAACACATATTTTGCATTGTTATAACTATGGAAATTAAATAAATGATATATAATTTTTTTCATAAGAAAATGGAGTTTCATAAAATGCAAAAAAGTAAAAATGCAAAAAAGAAAAATATTTATGAGTACAATGTCCCCTTAAACCATTTTCTTTCAAAATAATTATTTAAGGAATAAATAATCAATTTTAATCGCATAATGCAGTTCAAATATTTTCTTCTTGGACTTATTAATAGAACATTGCATAGTTTGAAATGCAGATAGTTATTTTAAAAAATCGTACATGAAAATTGGAACAGACTAGTCCAAAATATTTAGTCCAAACTATGCCTTAGAACATATTTTAGTACTTACATTGATTAAACTTAAGTACAGTATCTTGAGTCACAATTATAAATATATCTTCAAAGTTTCTCAACTACAAGGTACCAGTAACAATGAGAAAAACTAATCAAATATTGTATAAAATATAAGGGAATTGATATTTTGTACACCCATTACTAATATTGGTCCACCTATCTAACCTACATTTTTTATAAAAGTGTAATGCAAGCGTGGAATATGCTAAAGTCGAGCAATGTTTAAAATAAGATTTAAGCATCTATTTTACGAAATAATATACCAACTACATTTAGACTAACCATTCAATAAATAATTACTTTGAATGCATTATATAACCTCAAGAAAGTTGGGTAGAACTGATTTTTCTAAGGCAGTTTTCGTACCTTGATATATCTCATCAATCATATACCTTATTGTATCGGTAGAAGCACTCTACTACTTATATGACTACTACTCAAATAGAGACTACAAGACTACATTAAAAACGCCCTTATTATATTATAACTTGACCTTGTTTCAAATATGAGGACTAATGGCTGACCCAAAAAGGGATCTAAGGAGCTCAAACTGTCCTTGAAGTTACTAAATGGTTCGGTAAAGTTTAATTTATAAATACTTAATTTATATCCATATTTGATGTAACCACTACATTGCCCTTAGCACGATTTAAGATATATTTTCCATCTAAATATGCATATATTATTTGGGGATACTCTAATTCTTGTAAAAATACAAGACAATTTACAAACTTCTTTTATATATATATAACACTTTTATAAGCAGATTTTTAACGCTGCTTCCTTAATAAGGCGGTAATCCTAATGCGCATAGGATGACCTTCTTACATACATATGTTAAAAACGCTTCGACCATTTTATAATCTTCTAAACAAATGCCTTCTAATGCAAATAAATCAGTTTTAAAAACACGTCTACCACTGTAAATCAGTATTCTTGTGCCAGTAAATATTTGCATAACGCTTCACATGAACTAAAAAACATTATTATGCGTATGAATAAATTTAAAATGTTTCTCTATTCCCAAACAAAGAATTTAGAATACAAAATTAAACTTAAATTCGTTCTAACAGGATCAAATGTTTATTTGAGGATAGTTGAACAAGTTAGATATAAACGTTAATTTACTTTTAGACGTGGAACTCATGCACGTGCCTTGAATTCAGTTTTAGGATAAAGATTAAGACCTTAAGGCTCTGTACACTTCAGACATAAGTCACTCTTGTTACATTAGAATATGAACCTTCAAGTTCACGCTGTCTATAGTCTTTCCTACTCATATTGACTAAATTATAGCTTTTTATCTTGTGAATTGTATTTGTTGTGAGTGGAAGTGACAAACTCTCAATTCAATGAGCAAAGTGTTTGTATGGTCACAGAAAAAAAAGAAACAGAGATTGCATTATTATGGCCGCAGTGAATGCCTCAGTGGCAGTTAGGGATAGATTACGACTCATGTAGATCTTTAAACGTCTTTTTTTCTTCTTTTTTTTAAGGAGAGGCGCATCTCCTTCTTAACATTACTCTTTTCATTCTTCATAGACTATTGATCTATGCAAAGAACTTATCCAAACAGATTGAGGTGGCGAAACAGTAAAGTAAGAGATGAATAAATCTTTAAGTCTAGGCCGGTTTCGAACCTGCGCTATCTCTAATCCGAGCTCAAAGGCCTAATACCGCTCGCCCAATATTTTGTAATAAATAAACAATCTGATATGTTGTAATAATTGCTCCGTTTTCCTTGAAGATATTGGGAGTATAAGGGAGGATTTATGCCCCCTTTTTAAATCCAAGTACGAAACCATAAGAGGTTGCGATATACACTCTTATGCAACTAGAGGCAGGGATGACTACCGAACTGGGAGACACAGGACGGTAGTTCATGAGCGTTTTCCTTCTAAGGCAGGTGTCCGTTTTGTCAACAGGTTGCCGAATCCGATCAAAAGTGCCCCCATGCTGAAGGCATTCAAGACTCGTCTAAAAACTAAACTTCCCAAACACGTATTGTATAGTATAGACGTGTTCATAGAACACAACTGGGAGACCTAACTGACCGGGGAAAGTGTGGAGCAAATCGAATTAATGGGAGAGAGTGAATGATGAAATTTTATTTCTGAAAGGAAGTTTGGAAGAGTGGAAAATTTTAGTTAAAATACAATGACGATTGCCATAACATTGTATGTTTCATGCAATAAAACACTTTATTATTATTATTTTAATCTATTAGTTTTTTGAAACACAATTAAATTACTAAATCACTGAGCAATTAAATATATACTGTAGAAGTAGAATTTTCTAATTACTTTAAAGTAGAATTGTTATAGCTGACCTTTCGCACCTTTATTATAATATGTATATTGGGCTTACACATTTTTTATAATCGTTTTATTACAGATAGAAATCATAACTACTCCGAGCGTATTTTCTAATTATATCACTCCTAAATAATCCTTGCCTATCAGAGTGACTGAATTAAGATTTTTAGTAACCTATTTTCTTTGGAAATGTAAAATAAATGTTTCATTTTATGTTTATAAATAAATGTTTACTAGGAAAAAATTTACAATATCTCCCAATATTTTTTAACATACAGTCGTACTATAATAATAAAATATGTGCAGTAATTGATAATTTTTTATTCCTTTGAAAAACGTTTTAATTTAAATGTTTATTATCTGTTTTTTTTTATTTTCAGGAATGTATTTGCTGTCTGTTTGTTTACCATGAATACATATTTTCTCTATATATTAATACATTATAAGCTATAGGTACATTCATGTTCAACACAGCACATTTATGCTTTTAAATCACATCTTTAATAATATTTACAGCACTTAACTGGTTCTAAGCACAAAATGTGTTTTAGCTATCATATGATTTATTTTTATAATATTATTATTATAATGTTATATATTATTATAATGTTCGTGTCAATGTATTCCTCAACGTATTCCTAATTCTTAAAACATACAACATAATATCAATACCTTTGTTACAGAAAAATGTTTTAATACCGTTTACAAGAATATGAAAAGGAGGGGGAGGAATCTTTGTGGTGGAAGGGGGGGGGTGGAAATCGGTTACGCAACCACCGGAAGTAATTTAATCCCTTTCTATAATACAGCAAGGCTTCAAATCCCTTAGATTGAGTCCTCTTCTCTATAGGTTCTCTTAACCAACGTCCATCTGTGTTATAGAATGTTATGATATAGGTTTGGGGGCTTATATTTTTTAGTGTGTACTTATTTTTCTTTAATAATTTATTGAACTGTATTATTATAAAATACGATGTATTATTATGAAAAAATATAACATAATGTTAAAGTAGCAAATACTCTTTTTTTAATACATGTTCTTTTTTTTCTCTTTCAAAAACTTCACTCGCCAGTTGACAGTGCATGAACTTTATTCAACGAGTGAACTACCGACCGTTGGTTCAGAGGGAATTCCAGCCTTGGCCCTTGCCCTCCTCAGTCCGAAGCCTTAAGCACTGAGACCACGCCGGAAGATTCTTAAAATAATAATTATGGAAGGTTAATATTAAATATAATGATTTTCTGAGCACTAAAATAATGGAATCAATAATTCAAAATACTGTTTATACGTTAATTCAAAAGGTTAAAGTAAAATTGAAAAAACATTTATTACTTTATTAGGTGTAATGGGTGTTAGTATGTTTAACCAACAATTATACACAATCAATAATAAATACAAAATCAATCAAACTCCATATGAATGTAATAAATGAAAATCTATAACTCATTGTATATAACTTACGAAAGGAATTTTAAAAATCAATGCCTGGTTTATAAAACTTGTTACTATATTATTAACAGAGCCTCACAGACAATAATCTAGTGGTTGTTTTGACAACTGATCCTGCGTCATACCTCATAAAATGTGACTATCATTAAAGAATAACTGCAACCAAATACCTGTTATGTGTAACCTAAACACAATATGAATATAAAATTGAGAACAATAATATATATTTCCTGACTACGATGCAACTGCGTGGATAGCACAAATCGGAAGGGTTGTTATCTAAATGGAATAAAAACTTTTAAAAAATAATCTAGCAAATGTATAAATAGTTAGTATTTTTTCCCTTGTTTGTAGGAATTCATCTCCGTTTGTTATTTATAGTATTTAAAGTGCGTATGAATACAGGGTGTTATTTTAAATGTGCCACCATTGGGATATTTTAAGCCTGCAGCTATACAACAAACTTCAAATGGGGAACTTTTTATGCCCATTACAATTACGTAGGTCAAATTTTAAAATTCGGTCGCCATTTTCCAATATGGAGGCCAACTTTGAAATGTCTTATGGGAACCCCCATGTTTTATGATGGTTTTTGGTTTTACTAGTGATTTTAAGAATTTTTTATTCATGATATTTTTTTATATACCTAACCGTTTTTCCGCTAGAACTGCTAAAAGTTTCAGAAATGCTTAGTTTAACAGCGCTCCTAGCGGAAAAAGGGTTAAGTACATTAAAATAATACCGAGAATAAAAAATTCTTAGAATCACTAGTCCAACCTAAATCCGTCATAAAAAACAGGGGTTATTATAAGTCATTTCAAAGTTGCATGCTATTTGGAAAACGGCGACCGAATTTTAAAATTTGAACTACGTGATTGTAATATTTTTGTATAAAATATGTATTGAAGAGCTTTTCAATATTCAATTGAATGAAAATAATGCAATATAAGTTAAGATTTATTTTTGTAAATGACAGAACATGTATATTTAATAAATTGTTGAAATAAGGATTTCTGAAACTTTCAATGTCCCTAGCGGCAAAACGCTTAAGTATATCAAAAATATTCCACGAATACAAAACTCTTAGAACCAGTAGTAAAACCAAAAACATCATAAAAATAGGGGTGGGAACTATAGGGGACTACGAAATTGCAAAGTTGGCCGCCATATTGGAAAATGGCGACCGAATTTTAAAATTTGACTTACGTAATTGTAATGATCATAAAAAATGAGGAAAAGTTCCCCATTTAAACATTGTTGTATCTCTGCAGGTTTAAAATATCCCAATGGTGGCACACTTAAAAAAACACCCTGTATATATAATACATAATAATATACATTATGCTTCATTTTAAATCATTCATTTAAAACAGGTTGCTTTCCAGATGCTTTAAAAACTTCCATAGTTAAACCATTGCATAAAAAAGGTTCATTCGAGAAGCTAGACAATTTCAGACCAATTGCTTTGATCTCCACTTTTTCTAAAGTGACGGAAAAGGCATTCTGCAATAGGCTGATGCAATTCTTGTCAAATCATAATTTAATTTACAGGTATCAATTTGGATTTCTTAAAAATAGATCTACCTCTCATGCAATCTTTCACTTGATAAACCAAATTGTCTCTGCATTGGATAGGGGTCTATGCGCAGCTGGAGTCTTCGTCGACCTGAGCAAGGCGTTTGATCTTGTTAATCATGATATTCTGATGGACAAATTGGAGTGTGTTGGAGTAAGAGGAGTTCCTTTATTTTGGATAAGATCTTACCTAATGAATAGGAAACAATATGTTACAATTCCTTATATTGACAGATTAAGGGTACTTAGGCATAGCTTTTCTCATTTAGTACAGATGAAAAACGGTGTTCCTCAGGGATCAGTTATTGGTCCTTTACTTTTTCTTCTGTTTGTAAACGACATAAAATCAGGCGTTTCTAGGGCAGATATAAGCCTTTTTGCCGATGATACAGCTGTGTCAATTATTGAGCCAAGTAAACCCCTTTTGGGTCAAAGTCTTACGATTGAAATGAATTGTTTGCTTCAGTGGTTTAGTTCAAACAAACTTGTGGTTAACATGGAAAAAACTAGTATTTTAAATTTTTCTATTACCAAAAAGGAGAGTGACCATGGAATGCATGCTTTAGGAAATTCTTTAATAAGCCCTGTAAAATCTGTCAAGTACTTAGGGTTGCTTATAGATGATGACTTGCGCTTTAATAGCCATGTAAATAGAGTAGCAAGCTTGGTGAGCTCAGGAACTTTTGCACTAAGAGTTCTATCATCGCAGCTCGAGTCTTGTCATCTCCTGACAGCTTATTATGGGATAGTTTATCCACACCTCTCATATGGCATATCTATTTGGGGCTCTGAAACCAGTAGAACTAAACAACTATTCAAACTTCAGAAGAGAGCCGTAAGGATCATTTTCAAACTAAGAAGAACCGATTCATGCAGAGAATGGTTTAAAAACCACAATATTTTAACACTTCCATCCATTTATATATATATCAAACACTAAGTTTTGTCATAAATAACCCTGACCTTTTCAGAATAGAACCATCTCAATGCTCCAATAGCTTCAACCTCCGAAGTAAAACAAATCTACCAATACCTAAACACCGGACCTCCTTTTTTAAAAAACATTTATTAATGAATGGTATTAAATTATTTAATTCTCTGCCAGCCCCACTAAAAATTAAAATGGATGCAAAACCTTTTAAAACCAGACTTAAAGGCTTACTTTTGAGTGAAGCATATTATAATATAAATGAGTTTCTGCAAAGTAATTAATAGTTAATGTTATAATTATAATTCTAGGAATATATATATATATATGTATTCTATGTACAGTATTGTTCACTAGAATAATTGACGCCTGCCCATGTACTTATTGTATTATATGGCAATAAAGTTTGATTGATTGATTGATTGATTGATTGACATGTATAGTAATCTACGATATCAGCGGTGAATTCTGATAAAGACCTCTGGAAATAAAGGTGTGGGGATCCAATATGTGCTGACCAAGCAGCATTTAGCAAACACGTGGACCCCATCATAAATATTATAACTTCAGCAGTATTTTGGTAATTTTATTATCAGTTAACTTTTTCCTTTTTCTAATAAGTCTCATTCAAAATAGCTTAAACTCTAAACTTGAACAGTTCACATATCGATAAATACTTATTGCATTTTTATTAGTAGGTGTTCCTGTACTACAAAATGGTATTAAGCAAATATGTTCAAAAAATACATCTGATTTGTTAAGTTTTATGAAGCTATAATTGGAAGAAGTACGCCCAAATACAAAATCTTTAAGGTCCAAGCTATCGAATTGTCATATTACGATACCTTTGTGGATAAACTACACAAGATATCGTCAAGTTGACTAAGACTTAAAAGCGTTCTTCATAGTTACGTATTTAAAAATTAGCATGTCGTTAATGTATCTAACGGTCAGCCTGGCGCCAGTTACACTACACTCGACTGAACACGATCTGTTAAATGAACAGCTGATGTTCTGGCAGCTTGGCTGAATGTGTAACTCGAGAGCCCTTGCAACACAAACATACACGCAAATACCTGGCGCCAGTTACATCCACCTACACTTGACTGTACACGGTATGTTGGTTCTACAGCTGATGTTCTGACAGTCTGGCTGAAGGAGTAACTCGGAAGCCATTGTAACTAAAACATACACACATCAGTTACATCCACCTACACTTGACTTTACACGGTATTTTGGTTCTACAACTGATGTTCTGGTAGTCTGGCAGAATGAGTAACTCGGAAGCCCTTGTAACACACACATACACGCAAATACATGGCACCAGTTGTACATACCTACACTTGGTTGTACACGGTATGTTGGTTCTAACGGTGATGGTCTGACTGTATGGCTGAACGTGGAACGCAAGAACCACTTTATCTCAAAAATACACACAAACACATGGCTGTTGCAACACAACTGTCTCTTGATAGTTTGATAATACTCCATCACCGACATGTTTCAAAATATACACGACTGTACACTTAAATGTACATTAAGAATCTACATCTGCATACTAACCTACCCTATATACTATGCGTGTTTCAAAGAACGTACACTAATATGGCAGTTGGAAAGGAAACATCGTCCTGCGATGGCTTGGAGACAAAGACAAAGTTGTTGTAATTGTAAATAATGATCTAACATCTGTCTTGCTGCGACCTTCTGAGGACGAACAAACTCCAGACTCTACAGTAGCAAAATAAATTCCTTTTTCCGGACACAATTCAGCAAGAACATGTATCAGTGTCAAAGGGTATGGGGGAAGGGGGTTAACCGGATAATTTTGATTGGACTTAGTCTAAGAGTGCTAGTAAATAACTATATGAGATGGAAGTAAAGCTCATAGAAAGTTATGATTTTTACATTATTAAAACATACAATAAATAAATAAGAAGTAAATAAAAATATTTTTAGGTTAGAGTTAGTTCTCTGGGTTCTAGAATAGGGAGGAATGAGTAGTAAAGAATGTTAAATTAGCCATGAGACAAATATTTGTCTCGTGGCCTTTCAGCCATTTGTCGTCCTTGCTACAATTATTTTATGTAAATCTCTACTTTAACAAGTACAAACATTTTTTAAGTATATCTTCAAGATTTAGTGTATGCAAACTATCAACATCCTCGTGTAATGTATTTTACTGAAAATGTGGTAACATGTCATAACTGGTTACGAATAAACTGCAAACGTAACACTAAAAAATACACACATTCTAACGAAATTTGAAAGTTATTGGTGAGTACTTATGTTAAGTGAAATGTTGACAAACAAACTTTTTACGGAGAAACATTTTATAGATCTCAAAATAATAAAATGAATATATCTACCAAATTTTATTGGTGAACATTATTCTGTACGTATATGCATTATGTAGAAAATAAATAAAAACCCTGTAGTAACATATCTTATTAATAATAATTACTCAATACAATAAATATATAATATACATTTTTCTTGAAGCAATAATAAAAATTCTCAACTTTATATTTTTAAGTAAAACAAACAAATAATTATCATATAAATGACGAAGTAAATTGCACACTCTTACGGGTGTGAGTGGAACCGATGAACGCCAGTCTAAACTCAATCTTCCCACATCATCGATAAATAAAAAGTCCACGCTTTGATTACCTTTTAACTTTCAAACTCGATCAGTAAAACAGTTTAGAATTCGATTTCCATATGTATAATTTCCACTTCCAAAGAATAAACCCGATACTGTGATATCGATAGAATAATCGATAAAACCGAATAATCGATTGATTAAATCCTATCCAATATTGCGATTTATTATAAAGATTAAGTAAGATACCTTGTATTAAATCATTTAAAAGCCACGGTGAAGTATATCACTACGGAACTTATTACACAATTATCAATTGATTCAACTCCCATATCCCACTAATGACCATGAACGTGTCTAAGCATTAATATAATCATTTTATTCCCTGATACATAAATATGTTTTTATTTACTATAGTACGAATGTCTATCTAACAAGAACAGCTGCATTTCAAAAAGAGCATACGATTTAAAAATTACTTATAAATATATACGCCATTAGCTGTTTCTCCGTACCTTGTTCTGGGATTAACATTTAAACAGTAATGTTTTAGTTTATTTTAAATTATGTTAATTTTCAATAAGCTACATTTATACTATTTCAAAAGTGTTAATTTTATTTGCTTTTATCTAACAGTTGATGGTGTCAAACAAATAAAGTAACTCCATTACATTATCATTGAACCTTTAAAGGCCACTGGGGTGGAGCCCTTGAGTTGGAAGTGAATGAAACCATGTCAGACAACTTCACGGGAGTGAACTCTACAACTTCCCAAAGTTTCATGCCGATCCGATGAATGGTTTAGTTGTTATGCATAGAGGACAAACACACATACATTCGTTTTTATATATAGATTAACAAGAGAAGATTTTCAAGGATTTTTCCATATTCACGATGGAAACACGTTACAAATATTACCTGTTTGATTCTCAGAATTACCAAGAACATTTTGTGAACACTGAAACTAGCCTCATCTAACTTTATTTACTGATTAAAACACACAGCAAAAATAAAACTATTTCAAGGATACAATCGAATGAAATATTGCACGACTGCCTTTTTGAAAACCAACGATGAATTAATTTTAATCATTTGCCAAAATTACCACAATAAGTATGTTAATAATGAAAATGCTACGCAGTTACTATACATTTCGTGTTTTATTTTTATTTATTCATATATTAGTCGTACACACTCATTGAATGTATATTTCATAACATTCATCACACTAATTGTGATTTTGAAAAAACCTCCTTAATTTAAAAATAAAAATATACCTACAAAAAACTAGAAACATTTAACAATAATTTGTAATTTATAAATGGCCCTTTATTTATAAACTGCTAGTTTTTGTTTACTGTAGTAACTGTTTTCTATAACATTTTCCAAAGAGTTTTTTGAAAATCTTATAAAGCCTATATGAACTATGCATACACAAATCACTCAAAACTGTGCAGGAAAATACAAATTAACAACAATAAAGTAATAAATTGCCATGTAATAATCATTCATAACATATTATAATAAAGATATGTCACATAAACAGTTGAACTAAAGAGTTCGTGTAGTAATGTTTGGTAAGGAGAATCATTGCTGTTAATGAACATATATTTCATATATAAATGACGATGTTTTTGCTTAAAATTGGTAACATGATTTTTATATATCACGGGCGAGTACAGCTAGAAATATATATAACTAACCAAGTATAAATGACATTAACAAAATAACTGTGACATTAACTCTGTCTACGTTATTTGATATTCTTTAATAAACTTTATCCCACAAAGCAGTCTTCAGGACAAAAGGGGTGGTGATACATGTGAGAGCCACAAAGACCGAAAAGAACGCAGCATGAACAGGAAAATGAGGAAATGAAAGTGGAACGCAGGAAATTACTGTAAAAACAAATTTACTGTTGTTAAAAGTTAGGTTAATTGAGTTTATAAATAGATCACTATTTTACAGTCAATGAATCATTAATAACTATTTATTGCTTATTATTTTCTTGTAATAATATATAATTACTAAAATTCCAACCAAAAATGTTACAGTATAAATGAATACAATAATGGTTCTTCCCAGCATCCACTTCAACAATGGATACAACAATGCTAGTTCAAACTAGCCTATTTAAACAAAACAACGTATATAACAACACTAGTCCAACTTAACCTTTCCGCTCATTATAAAAAGTAATTCCATAATAATTGTCAAATCTAAAACACATTGTTATCTTTTTATCTCATTATTCTTTATGTAATGATAACTATAATAGTAACCATACAAATCGATATGTCGTTTGTTGATGATATTTATTCATATAATTTCAAAAAATGTGCTGCCAAGTAATATTTTTTAAATCGTTTTTACACTTTTTTACGCTTATATAAATACACATTCGTCTGTTTTTGTGAAGAATATAAAAACACTCTACACAGAATATAACACTCTCCAGAATATAACAAAGGAAGCTTTGTTAGTATGACATAAAGGACGTCCCACTGAGAGGCCAACACTTCATATACTTTAACAAACACACACACATGTATATACAGGGTGTCCATTTTAACTGGGCCACCATTGGGATCTCAGAAACTACAAAATTTACAGCAAACTTTTAATTGGGAACTTCATCTATTTTTAAGACTATATAAAAAGTGAAATCAAAACTAAAGTATCCGACCGCCATTTTCCAATATGGCCACCAACTGTAAAATTTCCAATGAGAACCCCTATTTTTATGGTGAATTTAGATAAAATTCATAATTTTATGACGTTTTCATTCTTTGCACTTTTTCTATAAACCTTATTGTTTCCAAGATATTAAGCAGTCAAATGTTCAATAAAAACAACAACAACAAATAATAATAATAATAATAATATCTTTATTCATCTCAAAAATTACATATGTACATATAGCTTCCACCACAAAAACATAATATAAGTAACAATTACAATAATTAACAACAAATCACATACAGTCAAGTACAGAACAAACAATTAAATCCGTCTTATACACACACATAAATATACAATACCAAGTCTGACCTAGAATATTGAAAAGGAAACTAAAAAGAAAATACTTCTGCTGAGAAAATAAAGATGTAAACCTCCAAGGCTAAGCCTGTGTGGAGGAACTCTTAATATTGAAATTTTGTTAATGCTGTTGACCTAACAATGACACATAAATAATAATTTTACAATAAGATTTAATTTATAATGCTCCAAACTGTACATCAGAAAATATATTTTGTTTGTATAAAATACATGTACCTAATAAATAAAATTTTTAGTTATTTTCTCAATATTTGCAAAATAAAAAAATATGGGAAATTTGTCTTTATTCAGCAAATTGCTGACTATTTGTTTTGTTTTTATTGACTGCTTATATCTTGGAAACAATAAGGTCTATCAAAAATGTCCATCAAAAGGTAAAGAATAAAAAAGTCATAAAATTATCAATTTTACTTAAAATCACCATACAAAATAGGGGTTCTCGTTGGAAATTTTAAAGTTGATCGCCATGTTGGAAAATGGAGGTCGTATATTTAAGTTTTAATTTCACTTCTTTTATAATCTTAAAGAAATAGGTGAAGTTCCCCATTTAAAGTTTGCCGTAATTTTGTAGTTTCTGAGATCCCAATCGTGGCCCAGTTAAAATGGACACCCTGTATACACCCACTACAGTTACAACATGTCTGCTAAAAGCTCTCACACAATTGTGTTGTTTTCCTGGCTGTTTTTTCACTCTGGTCTGTATTTTTTTTTTCTTTGTAAGACGTCATGATTCTATACAAAATTGACTAAAACTGCATGTGCAACTTTTTGTCAACGTTTGCACTTACAGTCACAAAAATAACGGTCAACTGTAGAAATATACATGGTGTACAAAATTATAAGAGAAAGTAATAATATTTTTAAATTATTTTAATCTACTAAACTAAACTTTGGCTTTTAAGGGTTTATTTATTCATTTGGATCTATTGTATTCATATCTGAGGACTAAAATGGGGTTGCATAGTTGTCACCCACTACGTTAGATCTATCTAAATCGTCCTAGAAGTATCAAGGTTATGTCGGTTTTTATTTTCCAATTTTATTAAATCAAATTCAAATTTTACTGGTCAAATGACAACTACCTTTGTGTATGACTAAAATTTACTTTCAAATGCATTGCCACACTGATCTCTGTAAAGTTTATATTACTGGCTATGGATATGCTAGTATTGTACAGGTCTCTACCAAACGTCAAGTCGTACAGTAGATTGAACTATGACTTTACTTCTTACACTTAATGACCTTATTCCTCTCAGAATACCCAAAGGCAAGCCATTAGTTGCTATTACCTCCCTCCACCTCAACCCTCAAAACGCTTTCTCCTTGATTAACACTTGCTACCACTAACCCACCTTAGAGGTTTGCTTGGACAGGTCCAAACCATTACTTTAGAGTATTCCTTGAACCCAATTGAACGTTATTCATTTTTTTTCTTATTAGTTTCAACTTAAACATTTTTGATCACATGTTCTATAAATATTAAATATTATTTCACACAATTTCATGTAGGGAAACTCATTTTTCTATCATTTTAATTTAATTGTCTTACCATTTCATTGATTATATACAATTAATATAAATCTACTATTTCCATTATTTGCACAACACCAGATTTTTATAATATACAGGGTTATTCGTAAGTAATTATCAGATGTTTGATATTTAATTGCAACCTTAACAAACATCAGCTGTTCATTAAATGGATTGTGGTTATTAACGTTGTAAATAAATATAAAATAACTGATAATTACTCACTTCTATTAACATTTAACAAACTATTAAAATCGAATCTAAATAATCCATTTAAACAGCTGTTATTTACTTAAGTAATTGTTATCATGGAAAAGACTGAAGCTATCTTACTCAAATTAAATAATGTGAAATTAATAAAAATTAAGAACTAAAATAAGACGTTATTCAATTATTTATGAACCGATTTTTACAAATGAGGTATCATTCATTACTTTTGGAATTAAAATGTTATACCTATTGTTATTTTATTTGATTTTGTAATGTATAAAGTTTTCGAAATATTCAGTATTAATAATTTTTAAATTATACCATTTCAAAATGGCTATTTTAGCAATGTTACTTATTATTATTACTACTAATTAACTGAACAAGGCTGCCAACTTTAAAAATATTTGCTCAATCCGTTTGGAGATGTAAATATTTTTATGAAAAACGCAAACGGACACACATACTGAAAAGGAAACATAGTAGAACATATGGAATATATTTATATGATTTGTTTGCTCCTTTTTGTGTATACTATCACCCTCTGAAGTTGTACCCATCTCTCCCAAATAACTATAATAATAAGTAAGGATCACAAAATCTTGTCTTGTTATTTATATTTTATTTTTTTCCATAACTAATTGTGAAATCCTGTTGATACTTTATACATAATGATAACCAAACATTACTTTCATAATTTGTCAACTGTCAATGTTTTCACGACATTATTGTTGCGTTTAATAGCAAACCCTTTCAATAATATGTTCAATGTTGATGCAGTTTGGGCAAAAATCTGATTCAGATTATCTTAATGAAATTTTTAAATCAACATTTTTTTTAAACAAACTGTCTTATATGTTATTATCTATTAATAATTTTAGGCCTTCCCCTCTTAAATGGTGTAGAACAGAGGGCTGTAGGACAGAACAGAGGGCAGTAAAGGCATTTTTCCAGACAAATGGGTCATATTAAATATTTAATATAAAAAGTTTTAAATTTTCAAAGCAATAAAACTGTTAACTCAAGGTAAGCATACTATTTATCATCCATCATTAGGATACCGATCGCGAAGATATGGGTGAAAATGAGTAGCGATTCAGTATCACGAGTTTAGATGAACAATTGTAATCATTGTTATTAAGGTCGACTTTCTTTAGAAAGAGTCGTTTAATAGCCCAATCGCCAGGGTAAAGGTCCGAACCACGTTCTATTGGTATTATTTTCAGCTTATTGACAAGCCTGATACTCAGTTCTCTTTCCTACATAGCAACTTATCCCTGACTTCTACCCAACACGGACACCCCAGACTTCTCTAGTGGTGTCCACGCCAATAACAATCTTCGAGTATAACGTAAATTATTAAAGGCATTTTACTATAACAAATGGAACGTAACACTCTTTTATAAAAAAATTTTAGACTGTTCAAAACAATAACACTATTAACTCAAAGAAACCATACAAACATTTAAACGTACCAAATAAATTGAGGGATAACGTTAGGTTGTAGACAGGACTACCCTCGACCGATGAGAGGTGAAACTCCCAAAAGTTGCGAGTTAGTTGCTAAGGCGGTTGGTAGTTACAGATTGAAGTCATTAATCTTTATTTTAATTAGTCTCTAAAGTTCGATCAACAGTTTCGTTTTAGTTAAACGTTTACTTAGTTTGTTGAGTAACAAGTTTATTTTGGACACTTTCTACCCCACAGAAACTGAATGAACTGTTGAGTGGTGTTTTGGTAAAATTAAAATATTTTCTGTAATGTCATTCTACATAAACGAGTATATCATGCTGTAATAACAGATGACTGACATTGACTTTTTATTTTATTTCAATCCTTTAAAACATTGGTATAGAAATACAAACTGGAGTTTTATTAGTTTCAAGAATTGTTATATTCTCAGTTATGAGACGCCAACACAACTTCACACGTATTTTAAGGTGAATATAAACGTTTATGATGAGTAGGGATGACTTGTCTAGTCTTCTCACTAACCGAGTTCGACTTGTGCTCGGAAAGGCCTATTTATTATACCCAAACAGCCAGTCATTTAGGGACCTTCAGCTTCCCGTTAAATCCAGAAGACGTTGTCAAGCCTGATACTCAACTATCTACCCTACACAACATCCGGACACTGACAACCACCTAACAAGGTCTGGGGTAGACTTCAAAGTAGTGCCTACGTCAATGACAACCATTGGATACCAAGACGTTGTTTAGGAACCGATTACAGAACCTATCACCTACGATCTCCACCACCACCACACTTAGTGCCTAAGTACCTAGGCTACAAATGTTAGTATTAATCCTAAATGCTCTCTTCCAATGCTGCTATGTAACTTGGTGGAACATAAATGCAATACAAATTTACGGTAAATTTGTGTTAAAACGTGTAAATGGTGTATTTTTTTAAATATATGTTTTAAGGTTATAAATATGATTTTTAGCATGTTATATGAAAACTTAATTTATAATAACTATCATGGTAGGCCCTAAATAAGTTGCCATTATTATCTAATAAGCATACAGTATTGTAAATTTATAATTTTTTGAAACAATTATATTATATTTTCATACTATTAAACCTAGGTAGTAATCAATGATTTTTAATGAATAGAATATCAATGAAAATCAATGAAAACCTGTTCAAATTCTTTTATTTATTCTAAAACAACAGCCCTAGCAATTTTCACTTCTTTACACAGCTAAAAATAGAGAAAATATACACAAATTTCCATTCTATTAATATTTTTTTTAATTATTTGAGTTCGTTTATTTAGTTTTTAGTCGGCAATCTTTTTTTTTTTTTTTTATTTTATGCGAAATTCTGGATATATATACATATATTGCAAGACGAGGTTTCATTAGTGTAATACAATCAATTAATTTTACTTTTATTGTAGTAGACGAATGGTCGCGACTGTTTTGTACATATATCCAAAAATAAAATGTCTTCGAATGGTTAAGGAATACAATTCTTTGAGGGGATGTGGGAATATATCTTATTTGAAATATTAAACTAAGCGTACTCAATAAGTATAGTAAAATAATTTTACTTACAGTGTCCGGTATTGTAGATAAACCAGATAAACTAGGGTTTACATTTGCTTACATGCCATGATAATGGTGTGGGAAAAACTTTCAGATACGAACTTCTTGGGTCAGAACGGATGTGGTGCGTATTTAGCACTCATCAGTCTTCTTAATCACAAAACCGAAGCTTCTGATTACTTCACAAACAATAATAAACTTAACATAACAATCACTCGTGAAAAATCACAAATAAAGGTAATTACAAACATAGGCTACACTTGTAAATAACTTGCAATAATACTGACTATAGGGAATTACGTGATCAACAAAATATGTAACTAAATTTGATAGCGAGTTCACTTGACTGACACTCTTGAAGCAGACACTGAGAATGATACATAACCTAAAAACTAAACTAGGCTCCAACAAGCAAGAATAGTCACAAGTAATTCATTGTCGTAGCTCTTCTCTGATTGGTACGCGACTGGCCAATCATATTACTGAAATCAGTGGCTCTTGAGTAAACAGCTGATAGTACATCAGCTGTTCAAATTCTTTTATTTGCTGTACTAACTTTAAACATAATACGTGTAAACAATTAATTAATTATACTTTAGATTGTAAAATTCATTATTATAATTATTATTGGACATAAAAAATTAATTAAGATATGAAACAGAGTTTCAACAAATTTATTATTTTTAGAATTTTCTTTAATATATTTCTAAAATATTTTTCCAGGGCATTATAGAGTATAAATTTTTTACCGGCCTGGCATTATTTTTGTTTATTTATTAATTAGAATAAATTATTACTGTCTAATAAATTCTTGAGTTAAAGACGTAAAGAAATTTAACTTATTTTGCTAAACTATTAATCAGACATGTTTCATATTTAAAGTTGAAATAATTGTTATAGATTTATATTATTAATAAATATTATTTAATTTTTTTTTTTTTTTTTTATGTGTAGTACAAGGGTAGAAAGGTTAAAGGTGAGTGAGGTGGAGGGTGTGATCCGGTTACCTTGATGAGAGTTGCCACTCAGGGATTACCACAAGCTGATTGACGATGGTGATAATTTTGTAGGTGATAAATAGTGTCAAATAAATGTCTTACTCTGTCAAATAAATGGGAACTCTGATAAGTTCCCACCAAAGAGCAATAATCAATGGCGAAAAGGTGGAGTAAGGTTAAAGATGGAATTGGTTTTCTCCTAAAAATAAAATAAATTAGTTAAAAATATATTTATTTATTAAATGCCTATTGTAAGCTATACTCTCCAATAATAAATTCAAGCAATTTAAACGGTTTCCAAGCAATGATAGAGTGTTAAATAAAAGTTAACTAAAATTAAAATTAATATTTTAAAGTAAATACCAGTAACAGTTAATTTTGACTTAACGGGAAATTAAATGTCCCATAAGGAAAGCACATAACAGCTAATCATTTCTCTACAACTGGGCATCTATATTCCTAGCTCAATATGTACAACACGCCCACATAGCCTACATTGTTTAGACGACTAGCAATCGATGACACATAGATTAGATATAAGGCAAGATACACTATTGCATTGGCTGTCAACGCTCATATCCATACGGGTGACATTGTCTAGTGTAATGCAATGTATTGTGATGGTACTGATTGCATTGTACAAACACATCAGAGTGTGTTACAGATATATATATATATATAGATTATATATACTCATAAGCTCCTTCAAAATAAATGTTTGTTGTATTATGGTGTGTAAAATTAACAAATGCATAGATACTGTAATTATGAGCAGAAAAATGTCGTCTATGAAACATAATAATGAACTTTGTATTAACTTCCCAAAACACTGGAAATGTCCAAATAACATCTACCAATCAAAGTCAGTAATGTTAACTTCCCTAAAGAATTCCGGCACGACTCTGTGGTTCAACTTAGCAATTATTCTGACTTTTGTTAAGTTCAAAGATTTCATTTCATAGTGATAGGCTAATACAAGGTTGAACCATCGAAAGACTATAGTTTATTAATACATTGTATTGGTAACTAATTTAAAACATCTTACTAAACAATCCTTACTCCTATAATATATGTCATACAATATTTTTCCTGATTTATTATAATTAATAAAAATTGTTTGAATTAAGTAAATTGTGAAAGAAACTTATTTCTACAACTTCTACATAACAGCAATAAAAAGACGCAAGGAATATTTACTTGCAGATCCCTACTTTATTCCTTGCCTTTTAAAAAAGGTGCGGAAATTTTAATTAAAACGCCAGTTTAATTTAATTATACACTCCGTGATGAAGACTGCGGCCCTCGTTTAATACACAATATCTTCCATCAGGCGATATTGAAACTAATGATCTTCATTTTACAGTTTTAATTTTTATAACATTCACTGTACAGTTTTTTTCTAAATTAATTCAGTTGTTTTAAAAGCAAATCGCATTGAGTAACTATCAAGCTGTCTATTAAACATTACTTTTTATTATAAATCTATATATAACTTAGTACTAAGCAGTTGGATTGTTTTCATTTGTTTACTTACATATACATAACGTTTGAAGATATCGTAATGAAACTAAATTAAAATATATAAGATGTTTTAAAACATTTTTGAATACTCATTCAAACAAATTTCAATATTCAACAAAAAATGTTTATCTTTGTAAACTAAAATCATAGCTGATTCTTGTCAGCTGAAAATCGGACTAATACTACGTGGTTCGGATTCCACGTAAAGCTGCTGTTCACTAAGTTGCCCTGGCTATTGGTATACTAATAAATCGTTCTGCCTAAAACTAAAAAAAATACAAATTTAAAGATCGTTTTATTTTACCAGATGACGTTAGAGCTAATAAGCCCTCTCTAACACTTAAACTGGGGGCCAACGGCTTAAGGGTGACTTCCGCCACCAGTGACCGGGTAGGCGGGCTGCGTACAAGGACGAGATGATGGGACAGCCACGCTCGATGTTGCTTGACTCCGTTATCTTGTGATAACGTCGGAACCCTCCGGTCAAGCCTACTGGCAAGAATAGTTTACCTTAGCTGTATCACAAACCCACTTCTTTTGTTATAAACCCCTCCTGTATACGGCATACTGAGCACTGCTTTCAGCTAAATTACAAACACCTTACCATAGTATACGATACAGTTGGTTTTTCCATCCATTTTAATAAATAATGTTTATAACATAACATTATTTATTAAATAATGTTATGTTATAAACATTATTTATAACATAACATTATTTACGGTTCTACAGTGTACGGTGTAGTGGTATGAAATAACTAACTTTACTTACTCATTCATTTGTTGTTAATACGTATTTTTGTTAACAATCTTTAGAGTCACTTATTTATTAATCATTTCACATCTAGTTTAATCCGAAATAAATCTACGATTGTTAATTTATGTTTTTATCAGAGTAAAATATTATGATTTGTTTTAATTTTGATCATTTTAAAAGTATGAACCAAAAAGCATATGAAAGGGTCCAGATGCTAAATGATATGAAAATTCAAAGATGGAGATATTTGTGTGCCAAACTTGGTGGCGTGCTACTTCCGACCGTGGCAGTTCCGACCCGTGTCATTTCCGACCTTACCAATCTACCACCGTGTCACTTCCGACCCTGGTTTTGAATACAGGTTAGGTTAGGTTAGGTTAGGTTAGGTTAGGTTTGGTTTGGTTAGGTTTGGTTAGGTTAGGTTAGGTTAGGTTAGGTTAGGTTAGGTTAGGTTAGGTTAGGTTAGGTGATCGTGAAAAAATCGATGTTAAGATTGTGGAACAATGGGTCGGAAAAGGCACGGTATGCTATTTGATGGGTCGTAAGTGACACGAATGTTGGTGGGATAACAATGGGTCGGAACTACCACGGTCGGAAGTAACACGGAACCGCCAAACTTTACGAATGGGTTAGACCCGAGTTGTGTGTGCCGGTTTACGTGTAATGAACGCAGGTTCCGTGAAACGAGATAAGCCCTTTTTGCTCCAGATCTCCTCTAACGCCAAATAGTTTTCATCGACGGCTTGAATTTACGAATGTATGAATAATTCGGTTAAATGTATTAACTAAGAATGGTGAATTTGGTTTAGTAATAAAATGAATATTCATATGAAGTGCATTAATTTAAAAATGCTAAGATAATTATAAATACATTTAATCATTTTTTTGCAATCAAAACACGTTGGTTCGTTTTACAATAGAAGTTGTGAGAAATAATTTAAGCAATGTTGAAATAATTCCACCTTCGATATCTAAAACATGGTCTGGCGTTGACTTTCAAAACTGCTTACATTGTTTTTAACTAAGATCTATGTAATCCTTAATTATTGTTGGATCGAACAAATGTAAAAACGTGACTTAAAATGCAAGTAAAAACAAATAAAATGTCACACAGCTCACAATTGATGCAATATAAGTAGAAAAATGTTTTAAAATGTACAAATAACACTGTGGACGATGTATGGGAACCACGTCCACAGTTATCAGAAAAGAGGGCATAAAAACATAATTGATTCCTTTGTGAGTCCTAGTGGCTTCCCGTTCGTTTCGATTTGGAACAGCATATTTTTATTGTTTTTTTTTTTTTTTTAGATTAATAAATAATGATTTATTTTAATCGTTCTAAGCTTGATTCGTCGGTGTTAATCAAACAAAGGAGTGCATCCCCAGGGGCTTCAGAAAAGAATACATACCAGGTAGTAGAGAATGTGAAGACATATACAAGGTGTTTAAGAACCCTGAAAACTCTGACACAGCCGGTTCCTTGGTGCACTCTCTCGATAATGCTAGAAAAGAGAAGTGTACAGTACAATACAGTAGAAAATCTCAATTTTACCCACAGCAGTAGGCAGGCCTGGTTCTTACTTCAAAAACGTTCCACCGGCAATCCCATTGAAAATAGCATTAAGCTGCACTCGAGATCTATGGACATAGCAAAACGCAATGTCGGCTTATCTAAGTTGACCCCGTCAACCTTCTGACAATAAGGTTGTATACAATCTGAATAAGATCAAGAGAAGCCCACAGTTACCATTAGAAGTTCCTAGGTCTCTGCAAGAGTTAAGAGGCGTTCAAGGCTCTGTCAGTTGGGAAGGCAGTCGGAATGAATGATATCTTCCCGGAATTTCTGAAAAAAATGCTGGTACATAAGTAAAACATTGGCTTCTAACCGTATTTAATGATATGGCTAGTGGCGATATGCCCAAAGCTTTTAAAATATCTCAAATAATTGCTGTTTTGAAGCCAAGCGAAGAACCTGAACTTACCGAAAACTACCGCCCTATAGCCCTTTTTAAGTGTGTGCTATAAGTTGCTGGAGAGGTTGATTTAAAATATAAAGTACTAAAGAAAGAATAAAAGTAGTATACATTTGTAGGAGAATGGAAATTAGTATTTACCTTATTTATTCTATGTTGTTGCCTGTTATTCCCCTGCCGTATTTAAAATTAATTTATTACCTTCCACAAAACTCTTGGAATCCACTTTACCCGGATTACTATTATTAGATTGTAAAGGAATATTAAGAAGTAATCAAAAAGGATTTTCCAGTCCTAAGGCGCGGTCTTTATCAGTGATGCAAAATTCCCTCCCCCAACAAAGGAAACAAATCCTTATACAATACTCAAGAGAACAATACCTTGCCATTGTTGTATCATTCAGATGAAAATATGTTCCCTGTATAAAATAACATGATTTTACTTTATTTCTGTGATACTTAATTTATAGGAAAATCACTGTATTATCCTAGTCCACAAATAAACATTATGTTTTTGTTCTTTTGTATTTAAGAAATATACCGGTTTTAATACGAGTACTAAGTCAATGTTATCCTGTTATATTTTATTGGTTTACTGTTAAATGTGGATACTTAATTATTCGTTGAATGTTTTTTATTTGTCATAATTTATTATTAATCTTTAGTACTAATTGCTACAATAAGTTTCTTTCAAATGTATACTAAGCCGTTCTCATAATAAAAGGAAAATGTAAGTTCATGGCTACATTTTTTAATGTATTGTGTTAATTAGCTGATAGAGATGGTTTTGTTTTAGCATAGAAATCTTAGAAATCAAACATAAAAAAATGTTAACTAGATCGTTAATCAATTAGCCAATGGATTGAGTGATAAATAATATAAGCATAGATAAATTCTATGTATATATATTTATTAATAAAAAATTAAATTATTATATAATTGAGTATAAACACATAGAAATAAAATAACAGGTTTGTCTGTCTTTCTGCAATTTTTTAGAATATTAAGCATTTTGCATCGCTTTGCATTTCATACACTAGTTTATACAATACAAATATAAGTTAATTTCAATTTCTACTTAATATCTGTTAGTAACATGTTTTCATTCTTTAACTATGGGTAAATTAATGAATCGTTACAAATGAATCTTCTTTTATTTATATTTGCATTATTAAGATTTTATGTCCATAAAATAGCCATTTTCTAGTTCTTATAAAAAATTGCAGCTGCTAAAAAATTTTGTTTCTTTTTACATGGAACTATTTTACTCGTACTTAATTTGATGAAACTGTTTTTCTGTTTTGACATCTACACAAAAGTAACAAGGCCACTTTAAAAATTCAAAATAGGACAACCCATCCCCCAAATTGTTAACAACCCCCCCTCCAGAAAAATTCAAGACGGTAACTTTCTTTATTTATTATGCGCTTTTAGCAATATTTTAGAGTAATTTATATTCATATAATATCACTCAACTAGGAGACACCCCAGCACGCTTCCCGTGCCAACCCCGTCACTCGCTGCGCTCAATATATCTCGGCCTGTGACTTTTGACTATAAATAATAGTAAGTTAACTGTATAATATAAAATCACAATATTAAATTTATTTACAGTGTCTCACTCACATTATTTGCGTTGCTACCTATTTATTAATATAAAAATAAATGATATTACTAGCCTATTTAAAATGAGTTCATTTCATTTGTTTTTGTTTAAAAGCTGAAGTTTAACTAAATAAATAAGATAACTGCATTAGTTTACCATTGAAACTTTCAAGTCCAGTACAGCGAAGCTCTACAATGGAATGTGAATAGAATCATGCTTACAACATTTTCTGGTTTGGTATTATGACAAACTAGCCTTTTTTAACAAAATTTTTAACAGCACTCAAACAGCTGTTAAAATTTTTTAGAAATCATTATTTACATTTGAACAGCTGTTACTTTTGGATTCATTTAAATCTCTCTCCATGTTATTCTTATTGCCGAAAAACGTATTTTCAGGGCTTCTCATACCTCCAGGGTACAAATATTGAAGATTTAAGACACAACTACAAACAGAGGGAAATTTTGACACCTTAACCGTTAAATTAGTCAAGAAATAAGGGAGGAGTTGCGCTGACAAAAAAACTGCTTCTCGTATTGTATATAAAAGGATGCCACCATTTTTACAGAATTACCTTTACAGATATTTTGTAACCTAAACTTAGTCTTACAATGAATGTTAAAGAGATTAATGAATGTTAACTAAATGTTAATCATACAGGACAATTTAAAACATTATCGGCGTGATTTAAAATATCTGGTCTTTTTTTAGAAGAGGGCCTCCACTCTTGAAAACTGTTCTATAGGAATAACCCAACGAATGGGAACAAAACAAAACTTATCTGTGATCCAGTAAATATTATAATGAAGAAAAAGACACATTATGCTATTCTGGATACCAGAACCCTCTTCTATAAAAAAAAAACACTTAAGTTAGGTTTCAAAAACATTTTCAAGAGTGGGGGTCTTCTCCTAAAAAAGATCCAAAATATATATGTAAACAACTATAGAATAATTTATGTACAATACCTTATTTAATCGAAAACATTACAAAAATAGTGTTGAAAACCCGATACAGTTATTCAAACATAAGCACTCTTAGTCCAGTGTTAAAAACAAAACAGTTCCTTTAGTAAATTAACTAGTTCCTTATTATAGTTAACTTGTAACTGAGTACAGTAAGTGGTAACCGGAAACGGATATACACCACCCACAGATGTTCCCCTTCCACTCAATGTCCTTAGAACTAACACAGCTGTCATAGCTGGGGGCATTATATTTCCCTTCCATGATTGTCAAGTTGAATACGTTATATTAATCTTGTTTGGCTTTGGTTTAGATGGTGGGTGCGTTTACAGTACCGGCATTGTAAGTGTGATACATATAATTTTTGGTTTTGGTTTACACCACTTTAATTTACAAGCTTCACTACTTTCATTTAGAACTTTTGATTGTACGTTGGTGTAATTTACAGTAATATAGATTAATTTTGAATTTATTGAATTCACAGATTCTTTGGCTTTTGTTTATGATTACTCACGTAGCGGCATTGTAACTGTTATAAGTATTGTTAAGTTTTTCGTAGATGCAGAACTGAAGATAGTAGTTGATTTAACATTACTTTGATCTACCGGCTTTGTAAGTGTAATTCATAGAATGTGTAGTTATTGTTATTTTTATATAATATACAGTTTTTACACTGACTGCCAGTTTGGATTTCGTAAGGGACTCTCAACTCAAGCAGCAATAATATCTTTAATTAATTCAGTAGCAGATCAAATCGATAAAAAAGGCCAAGCAGCTTCTGTGTTCTGTGACCTTAGTAAAGCATTTGACTGCGTGGACCATGCTGTGTTGCTTGGCAAGCTGCAGCTCTATGGAATCAGAGGAAAGGTGCTTGACTGGTTTCAGTCCTACCTCTGGCGACGAAAACAGTGCGTCGAGTACTCTGACAGTGAGTCAAGTCGCTATCGATCTCCCTGGGAGGTCTGCTCTCGTGGTGTCCCTCAAGGATCTATTTTAGGGCCAATCCTCTTTTTACTCTATGTAAACGACCTTCTCGGGAACATCGATAATGCGAAGGTGACGCTCTTTGCAGATGACACAACACTGACCATATTCAGAACCAATTTGGAGTGTTTGAGATTGTCTGCAAATGAGGTCTTTAAGCAAGCAAATGACTGGTTTACAGCAAATGGCTTGAAGTTGAACACAGAAAAATCTCAACTAATCCAATTTGGTACTAAACGAACAGAAAACAAAATTTCAATCTCTCATAACACAGATATAATCCACACTACAAACAATTCATGTTTTCTGGGAGTTACAATAGACGAAAATTTAAACTGGAAACAACACATTCAAAATCTGCAAGCCAAACTAAGTTCTGCCTCATTTGCTCTGAGGGTCATCTCCAAAGTAACAGACAACCATGTTGTTTTGTCAGTTTATTACGCCTTTGTGTATCCGCATCTGAGATATGGGGTGATCTTTTGGGGAAATTCAACATTTTCTTCAAAGATCTTTAAAATTCAAAAGTCATGCATCAGAATTATAGGAAACATTGGTTTCAGAGAATCGTGCAAGTTTCTTTTTAAAGAGTTGAAAATACTAACCCTCCCCAGCCTTTACATTTATGAAACAATATTGCAGTGTAAACTCAGACAAGTAGTTGAGAGAGATCGGCGTCGCTATGGGTACTCTTTGAGAGATTCGTCTCTTCTACGTTACCCAATTCATCGAACAACGCTTTATGAGCGCGCTCCTCACTACTCTGGCTTGAGGATGTTTAATCACCTGCCACGATTTATTCGGGAAGAAACCAACTTAAACAAATTTAAAAGTCTTCTGAAAGATCACCTAATCCAGGGGTTCCCAACCGGTGGTACGCGTACCACTAGTGGTACGTGGGAAGATTTCAGGTGGTACGCATCACAGTTTAGTGGAACACATCACCACTAAACAGCATAAGCCGCTAGACGCTAGACTGATGCGGCGTAGTGGCCGTGTAACTCCCCTCCTTCCTCCCGACACCCACTCTCCCCCCCCCCCCTCTACTTTGACTCGCTCCACCTGTCGTTCCGCTCCGCCAGCTGCGCGATAGCCAGTTTGAGTCCAGCAGTCGGAGCGTTCACATCGAAGAGAACGTCAATAACAGTGGTGATTGGTGATTAGGTGAATAGACATTGGTTTCCACGCTTTATTCACCGTCATAACTGTTGTTTGTGATTTTTTGTACTTCCATTATAAGCTATGAAGCGGTTTCTGGTGAATCCTGGGACTTCAAAGGACAGTGTTAAGAAACCTAAACCACAGGCCAAGCGTAAGTATGATGAAAGCTACTTACAGTATGGTTTTATTGTCAAGTCCGGCACAGAAAACAGCGACAATCCCATTCCTCAGTGTGTTGTTTGTTTTGAAACACTTTCGAACCAAAGCATGAAGCCTTCACTGCTGAAGCGTCACCAAAGCACAAAGCACTCTGATTTGGTTGGTAAGCCGATAGAATTCTTTAAAAGAAAATCTACTTTTTTCAAGAAAGAAAATAAATGCATGACAAACTTTGTAAATACTGATACTAACTTATTAAAGGCGTCCTACCTTGCTAGTTATAGGATTGCAAAAGATGGAAAGCCTCACACAATAGGTGAAACCCTTGTACTTCCGGCCGCTGTGGATATGGTCCAAGCTGTATTAGGAGAAAAGGCAGCCACAGAAATGAAAAAAATACCATTGTCAAACAACACAGTAAGGAGACGAATTGCCGATATGTCTTCCAATATTGAAGAACAATTGTGTTTAAAACTACAAAAATGCACATATTTTGCACTTCAAGTTGACGAAAGCACCGACATAGCAAATTTAGCACAGCTACTAGTATTTGTACGATTTGATTTTCATAAAGAAGTTATAGAAGAGTTTTTGTTCTGCAAACCACTTGAATCAAACACAACAGCGGAAGTAATTTTTAACACGATTAATGAGTATTTGATCAAAATCGGCATTCCTTGGTCAAAGTGTATAGGTTTATGCACTGATGGAGCTAAAGCTATGTCTGGCAAATTGACAGGGCTAGCAGCAAGAGTAAAGGAAGTTGCTCCTGAATGCCGAAGTACACATTGTGTTATCCACCGGGAAGCATTGGCTGCTAAAGGCATGCCAGAAAGTTTAACCTCCGTTCTGACAGATGCAGTGAAAGTAATAAACTTCATAAAGGCAAGGGCTTTAAATTCACGATTATTCTCCTTGATATGTGAAGATATGGGTGGCAAGTTCAAAACTCTTCTCTTACACACGGAAGTGAGATGGTTGTCTCGTGGGAAAATTTTCACTCGTCTATTCGAACTAAGGTCAGAAGTTCTGATGCTTCTGACTGAAAAGAACAGTGATATGAAGAACTTGTTTTGTAATGAAGAATGGCTCTCAAGATTGGCATATTTAGCAGATATTTTTTACCTGCTCAACACGCTGAACATGAGTCTTCAGGGAGCAAACACAACCGTCTTTACAGTCAATGACAAAATAAACAGCTTCAAGAAAAAGTTGGTCCTTTTTTGTTCGAATGTACAGAATAAGAATGTATCAGCATTTTCTACACTGTCATCATTTTTAGAGGAAAATGATATCCATCCAAAACAAGATGTGTTTGATGATATAATTCATCACTTGAAAAGTCTTCAAGAGAGTTTTGATAAATATTTCTTTGAAGATTATTCAGAACTTGACTGGATTAGAAATCCTTTTGCAGGAAACTCACCAAATGAAATGGAACTACAAGAAAGATTTATTGATTTATCCGAAGACAGTTCAGTGAAAGATGTTTTTAAAGAGAAATCATTAATCGACTTCTGGATCGAGTGTAAAACTGACTATCCAATGCTCTTCCAGAGAGCCATGCTGTTTCTTATGCCTTTTGTCACCAGCTACTTGTGTGAGAGTGGTTTTTCTGAACTTTTGTACTTGAAAAACAAATATAGAAACAAACTATCATGTGTAGAAGAGGATTTAAGAATAAAATTAAGTTCAATAACTCCTGACTTTGACTCATTACTTACAGGCAAACAGCAACAAGGATCACATTAATCAAAATACTCTTTTTTGATCTGTTTTCTTTTTTATTGTACCAAGAATAAAAATGACTATGCATTTATGTAAGAATTTAATAAAACTGTAATTTGGATACTTTTAGTTTTTTTCATTTTCCTAAAATTATTGAAAACTGAATTGAAAAATTAATTACAGTTATTTTTAATAAATAGGCCAACATTTTTATTACTTATCTAGTAACAACCAAACCAATAGTATTAATAAAACTGTAATTTTGTTAATTTAAGGTTTTTTTTGTTCTAAAACTATTGAAAAATAAATTAATATTGAATATAGGCCTACATTTTTATTGGGTACTTATCTAGTAAAAATCAAACCAATAAATAAAATATATGTTTCTGATAAAAATGTTACAGTATCAACATTTTAAAAGACAAAGGGCTCTCTAGAACTCTACCCCCCCTCCCCGCCACTAATACCGGACAAGGTGATGGTGGTACTCAAAAATCTAAAAAAATCATTAGGTGGTACGAGGTTGCTAAAACGTTGGGAACCCCTGTCCTAATCCATCAGGCCTACTATTCAGTCAACGAATTTCTCAATGATAATACTGATTAAGCATTGTGCCGATATATATGTATATGTGTGTATATGTATGTATATGTATGAATGTATGTATGTGTGTATGTGGGTGTATGTGTGTGTATATGGGTGTGTATGTGTATATGTATATATGTAAAAAATAAACACGTTTATCAGACATTGTAAATTCATAAATATAAGTAAATATAACAAATATAAGTGGAAAATCTAATTTTAAGACTAGACTAAATCCTAGTTCATAAGACGTGTCATATGTTACAGCAGCAATTACTGCACTATGTAATAATATAATGTGACAAAATAAATATCTATCTATCTATCTATCTAAAATCCTTTGAAACTAGTAAACTCTGGGTTCCAGTCAGTTTCCAGCAATACAAACTGTAATTCTAGAAACATATAAAAAGTTGTATTTTTTCATGTCAATACAAACTACTTTCTAATCTTAACAGTGGTACAAAAAAGTTTGGATTTGTACCACTGTTACAATTTACCAATTTACAGTATACAATACAATAGTACCACTGTACGTGTAGGGGCGGGCGGGTGGGTTAGTACCACTGTACGTGTAGGGGTGGGCGGGTGGGCCAGTACCACTGTACGTGTAGGGGCGGGCGGGTGGGTTAGTACCACTGTACGTGTAGGGGCGGGTGGGTGGGTTAGTACCACTGTACATGTAGGGGCGGGCGGTTGGGTTAGTACCACTGTACGTGTAGGGGCGAGTGGGTGGGCCAGTACCACTGTACGTGTAGGGGCGGGTGGGTGGGCCAGTACCACTGTACGTGTAGGGGCGGGTGGGTAAATTACCAATACCAATGTACGTGTCTGGGTGGGTGGGAGGGTCATCACCACTGTATGTATCTGGGTGGGTGGGAGGGTCAATGCCATTGTACGTATGGGGGTGGGTGGGTGGGTCAATGCCATTGTATGTGTGGGGGTGAGTGGTTGTTTAGAAAGTAGATGCACTTTCTTATACATGCATGTGACTGTTCGTTGATCTTGTTTATATATAAGGGTGTTTTATATATTTAAATAATATATGTATATTGTTTTAATCCTATTTTATTTAAGCTTAAATAATTTTCTAAACGAATTAACCTACTAATATTTTTACTGTTTAAAATTGTTTTTGTTATTAACAATTTAAATAATTGTCTCGGTATGGTTAAACGTGGAGTCCAGGTAATCCGAAATAATCGGGACCGAACCCATTTCGGATTATAGACTTTTTCGGATTAAACAGATTTCTTAAAACGCTCTTTTGATAAAACATAACATAAATAATATTCCTAACATTAAGTACAGTACTTAAGTTTTGAAAGCAATAATAGCTTATGATTATAAAAAGGAGAATGAATCCTTTAATAGAAGAATACATTCTACTGAGACGTAAGATCAAACACCGTATTTCATGACAAAAAGTTGAGGGACATCGATCCCGGCCCTAGCGCTACTTTATTCCATTGCATTCGCCACTAGGACACGTAATCAGCTGACGGATGTTGTGTGCATATTTCTGGCGTTCTCACGCAACTTTAGACAGCACTGTTCCCAATTTCCACTGTCAGTATCTTATAAACAGTTCGAACTCGTGTGTTTACGTATCTCAGTATTATTGTAACATATACAGACGCACAGGCTGAGCTTGATCTCACACTACGCTACGTAAAGTAACACCCCGACGCGACCCCAATGGCTACCAAGTTTGGAGATGCTGGCGTAATTTAGTTTCGAGGATAGGAATTCTTCTTTAAAGCAAAGAAATTTGACTGATATTTCCAAACCAAAGTAATATTTGAAAAGTTTATTACCAGTTAAATACTTGAAATAATATTTTCTTGTAATAAATGTTATGTATAAAGTGATAGTTCTTATAGTAACTGCATTTTAATTTTTGTAAAATCTTTTATCAATTTCTGTTTCGGATTAAGTGGATTTTCGGATTACCGAAGTTTGGATTAGCGGGACTCTACTACTAACATGTACCACATGTCTTTTTATTAACATTTACACTTTTTATACTTTTAGTGAGTTATTAGTTAATAATAGAAAACACAGTTTTACATTAACCCATACTCATCTAAGTGTATGAATAAACTACATTTACGTACTATATTTAATTTATAAGAATACTTTGTATTAAAATAATTCACAAAATAAGTTTCAGTATTGGCATTATAAAAACCTTTGAACTCATCTGAATACTTGTAATTTGACAAGGAAACATCAGTATATTGGTCTTCCTATTATGACTATGACATATTTTTATCTTTTTCCTCATAATTGAAAATGAAGTGTAAAACTAACAATAATAGTAATCTGGATTTTGTGACGTCATATGTGTTGTCAACAGGTAAGGGGGTGGTGGGGGGGGTTGTTTACTCAAGATGCTGTCACCATGGCAACTCCGTACACATGCCAAGCAATCCATCACACTGTTCAAACCCAAGCACCGTATGTAGGTAGAGGTGTGAAGTTTATCACCACTATTTGTGTGGGTTTTAGAATATTTTGTTCTGTGCGTGTTTGGATGGTCGGAAGAACTAATAATACTGTACATGTATGGGTGAGTAGGAGAGTCATGATTATTCTATTAATCTGTTCCGCGAAGGAAATAAGCAACAGAGCTAGAATGGACGAGTGAAGTCGAAGGATAGACAAACCCAGCCCGAATATACGAGTGAAGAGGAAGGTTAGACAAACCCAGCTCGAATGGACGAATGAAAAGGAAGGATAGGCAAACCCAGCCCTAATATACGAGTGAAGAGGAAGGTTAGACAAACCCAGCTAGAATGGACGAGTGAAGAGGAAGGATAGATAAACCCAGCTAGAATGGACGAGTGAAGAGGAAGGATAGACAAACCCAGCTAGAATGGACGAATGAAAAGGAAGGATAGGCAAACCCAGCCCGAATATACGAGTGAAGAGGAAGGATAGGCAAACCCAGCTAGAATGGACGAGTGAAGAGGAAGGATAGACAAACCCAGCCCGAATATACGAGTGAAGAGGAAGGTTAGACAAACCCAGCTCGAATGGACGAATGAAAAGGAAGGATAGGCAAACCCAGCCCTAATATACGAGTGAAGAGGAAGGTTAAACAAACCCAGCTAGAATGGACGAGTGAAGAGGAAGGATAGATAAACCCAGCTAGAATGGACGAATGAAGAGGAAGGATAGATAAACCCAGCTAGAATGGACGAGTGAAGAGGAAGGATAGATAAACCCAGCTCGAATGGACGAATGAAAAGGAAGGATAGGCAAACCCAGCCCTAATATACGAGTGAAGAGGAAGGTTAAACAAACCCAGCTAGAATGGACGAGTGAAGAGGAAGGATAGATAAACCCAGCTAGAATGGACGAATGAAGAGGAAGGATAGATAAACCCAGCTAGAATGGACGAGTGAAGAGGAAGGATAGATAAACCCAGCTCGAATGGACGAATGAAAAGGAAGGATAGGCAAACCCAGCCCTAATATACGAGTGAAGAGGAAGGTTAAACAAACCCAGCTAGAATGGACGAGTGAAGAGGAAGGATAGATAAACCCAGCTAGAATGGACGAGTGAAGAGGAAGGATAGACAAACCCAGCTAGAATGGACGAATGAAAAGGAAGGATAGGCAAACCCAGCCCGAATATACGAGTGAAGAGGAAGGTTAGGCAAACCCAGCTAGAATGGACGAGTGAAGAGGAAGGATAGGCAAACCCAGCTAGAATGGACGAGTGAAGAGGAAGGATAGGCAAACCCAGCTAGAATGGACGAGTGAAGAGGAAGGATAGACAAACCCAGCCCGAATATACAAGTGAAGAGGAAGGTTAGACAAACCCAGCTCGAATGGACGAATTAAAAGGAAGGATAGGCAAACCCAACTAGAATGGACGAGTGAAGAGGAAAGATATGCAAACCTAGGTAGAATATACGAGTGAAAAGGAAGGATAGGATACCCCAGTTAGTACGAAGAGGATGGGAGGAGGAAGTAGGTCAACTCAGCTAAGACGGAGGAGCAAAGAGTATGGAATATGCAAACACTCTTTTTTCCTCTTTTTTATGGGTTGACCGATTTCCTCCTTACTCCGTCGTTCTAACTGGGTAGGCCAAGTCCCTCCTCTCCTCACTTCTCTTTTCTAGCTAAGTTGGCATATTTCCTCCTCTATTTCAACTGGGTAGGCCAACTCCCTCCTCTCCTCACTTCTCTTGTCTAGCTAAGTTGGCATATTTCCTCCTCTATTTCAACTGGGTTGGCCTACTCCCTCATCATGAGAAGAAGTGAGGAGGGACTAGGAACACCCAGTTTTATCAGGAGAGAGAAGAGGCCAACCCAGCTAGAATGGAGGAAAGAATGTGCCGACCTAGCTAGAAAGAAAGAGTGAGGAGAAGAGAGTAGGCATACCCAGCTAGAACAGAAGAGCGAAGAAGTAGGTCAACCCATCAAGAAAGAAGGGTTGGGGAAGCTAACCCAACTAGAACGGAAGAGTTACGATTAGGTTTTAATCATATCGAGCATTGATTTTCGTAAAAAGGTAGATCACTAATATAAATGCTAATATTATTTTAAAAAATTAAAAAGTAAATTATAAGAAAGAAATTTGCTCTAAAATGAGTGACACTGTAAGTTAATGACATCAACTCCCCACTCATCCGTCTCAAAACTATGACAATATGTGGCTCTACTCAAATGTACAATCTTGGAAGTGAACGCCGTTTTTAAACCAATAACCTCACAAGATTTAAAAAGAGGAAATTAGGTTTGTTCCAACTTCCACCATTTATACAACGTTAAACTGAATTAAAATTTGAAAACAATACAATTTTACATCCTTCAGTCTTTAGATAGATTACACATTAACCATTGTTGTAAAATACTCATTTTCAATCTTTAATTATAGACAAGTTTAGTGATTGATTTTTTTCAGTAAAGAGTTATATTTTAATTTAGTTTTTTAAGTATTACATTTTACAGTTTAGGTTAAATATATGATTACTTTTTCAATAAATAATAAAGTACTCTTTGTTTACAGGGTGTCTTGTTGATCTCGTTACTTGATTCAAATGCCTTTATTTTTCATAATTCTGGTTACAGTTTCGAACGTAGTCAATATACTTTTAACATATTTTTAAATATAATCATTATTAAAAAACTGATCAAAAGAATAAAATTAATTTACAATTAAATGCTGCTTCAGTCTATTTTTAAAAATGGCAACACTAGATGAATCTTTAATGGCAGTTGGTAAATTATTAAAATACTTGGGCGAACAAAATGTTACACTTTTCATGACAGTTACGCCTGCAGAAGGGTAAAATAAGCTCATTCCTACACCTTGTACTATATTTCTAACTTTTTATTTTAAAATTGTCTTGATTTTTATAAACAAAGGTGCAGGCAGAGTAAATAATAATTGAGGGTAATGTCATAATGTGCTCACCACGAAAGACTGACCTGCAGCTGTCTCTGGGATTGAGACCACATATCATCCTTAAAGCCCTTTTCTGAAGCCTGAATACTCTTAGGAAACGCTGGTCTGAGCAATTTCCCCAAAACATGGCTCCATATACCAACAAACTGTGAAAAAACCCAAAAACACTAGTTAACAAATATGTATCCATTTCGTCTTATCTTGAATGAAAGCATTTTAAAATAATGTGGGAAATGTGTTTTCCTAATTTAGCTTTTTACAAAAATTGAGTTGATCAGTTTTTTTACATGCCACATCTGTGATAAATATAGAAACTTATATTCGCATCATAGTATATTCTTCTTTTTTGAGCAATGAGTAATATTTTAAGCTCTATTTATTTATCATAAAAGTTACATTTTCCACAAATAAAGTGGCTAATAAACAATAAATTAAAACATACATTTATATGAAGACCTCAATTTATTTTCCAATGAGTTCTTAATTCCAATAAACAATTAATTAAATAATTTCTGAAACTAGGAAAAGTTCTCCCCCTCCCCCATTGTTAGTTCGTCCTACGAGTACAAATCAAACTTAAATTTTACCTCCTCGCTGGCGGAGGGGGCTGAAGGTTAAATTGCCTTGAGAAAAATACTCTATACTAACATATAATTAAATTTATTTGAAAAACAAATTACATTTACATATGTATTGTCCATCACCAACAGTGACGTAGACAGAGCGCCAAGCGATTATTGCAGAAACTAAAGATTGACTGGTCCGTGACTGTCTCATCAGCTGATCGACATTGATGTGTTCAATGAAAGTGTTTTATTTGGTTTAATTCGATAAATCAAGCTGCCAATCAAGCAGAGGTTTTCCATCAAGTTGTCAGCTTTTATAAACACAACTTTTCAGTTAATTCTTTTACTATATACTCCATTCATTTAATAATTAAAAAAACAATACTGGATCAAATACTTTAAAGTCCTTTCAACTATCAATTGATTGTATTGTTTATTTTTAATAATTAAATTATTTTATGAACTAAAATTATACAATGCCATTTGAGTAGCTATAATTTGTTTTATTCGCACTCTCCAATAATTTTATTGTAAAAAATAAACAATTCAAGATAAATACCTTTGTGTGTATTGTCATCTGTGTAGGCAGGCGGTGTTTGTGCATCCTGCCAACAAAAGGATCACGTCTGTTTTCTTTGGGTAACTGCCTATTTCTTGGCAAATATAAACATATTGATTTAAGATTATAGTTTCCTTTATCTTTTGTTACTTTTATACTTATTATAAAAATGAAATCGATCTCCTAAAGCTAAACCTAAACTAATTAACCATTCATTTATGATGGTTTGAACCGCCAAAAATTCTAAGGTAAGAACTCATTGGACGGTATTTTACAGTCTTTCGGACTGAAATGGTCTATTACCTCTACCACGAGAGTTACGGCCATTTCACACAAACAAGTAGGTAGGAGCTACCTGACTTGCTACGGGGAAAAGGACCCACGTAGTCGATGAACACCTTCTCAAAAGGACGCTCGGCCACCTCAGAAGATAACAACCCTAACCTTGCATTCTGACTAGGCTTGCTGAGAGAGCACAGGTGACAAGCCCGCACTCTGCCCGCAACATCCCGGTCCATGCCCTTCCAGATGAAGTACCTACGAATCTTAGCGATGGTCTTATGAATGCCAAGATGACCGCCCACAAGAGAAGAGTGATAATATTGAAAGACCATCGGTACTAGATGACTAGGCAGCACTACACGGGGTTCACCCCTCTGTCGAGGACGGCAACAGAGTACCCCTTTGGACAGAAAATAGGGAGGGTGGGCACCTCCCTCTTGAAGCTCACCTAAGATGACTGACAGCTCAGGATCTTTCTGCTGATGGGACAGTAGGTCGTCAAAAGCCAGAGGAAAATCCAGAAGAACAGCACCACACTGAGCAACAGCCTCAGTCGGTGGATCACTGGGTTCGTGGTACGTGCGGGAAAGAGCATCCGCGATGACATTCTGGGTACCCCTAAGATGTTGAACTCGGAACTTAAAAGCAGAAATTTTGACCACCCAGCGACCAATTTTCCCAAGCTGTCGGGGATGGGCAAGAAGCCAAGAGAGTGCCTGATTGTCCGTCTCCAGCAAGAACTCAGCGTGTTCCAAGAAACGCCGAAACTTGTCCGTACCAAAGACAACAGCCAGACACTCTAACTCATAGATGGAAGAAGCTTTCTTTTCCTGGTGAGACAACGTCCTCGAAGCAAGAGCGATGGGCTGCCTGACCCCATCAAACTCCTGAGAAAGAACAGCAGCAATGGCGGAGGAGGAGGCATCAGTCTGAAGGATGAATTCTCTGCTGAAATCAGGCATACGCAGGACAGGAGGTTGCATGATAGCCTCCTTGAGAGCATCAAAGGCAGTCTGCTGAGCTTGGCCCCACACAAAAGGGACACCTTTCTTTCGCAGCTCGTTCAACGGGGCAGCAAGCTCGGCCACGTTAGGGATGAAGCGACTGGACACGTTAGGAGATAGCTCTGGCAGAGGGAGGTTGTACCGGGTCTTTGACCGGTACATTACGTTTTTTTCCGTCGTTGTCTGCCGGGCTGCCTGAGATTCGCTTTTGCCCTGCGTTTCGAGTAGTTTGGTGGCCGTTGGCCCGGTTCCGTTTCGTTCCGTGTTCCAGCAGCTTCGGTCAGGTTGGCCTGGCTGTTCAGTGGTCTTGTGCTGCCTGCAGAAATAGACATGTTCAGATAGACACACTAAAACGTAAGTGTTCATTTTGTAAGTTTTAATATCTAATCACCCTTTTGGTGAAAATATTTTGTTTCAATAATATTTAATCGTTCTTGCTTGTGTTTTCAGAGTTTTGTTAAATTTGTGTTCTTTGTCTAGATGTTTCTCAGACTAGGTTAAAGCCATGTGCTCCCTTGTTACTTTTACCGTTAATGCTTTTTATATCTGCCTTTATTGTCAATAGTAGTTCTGTATAATGTTTTGTTGAGCCTTTTTACAGTTGTAGTTACCGATTTACCATATTTTTTGTTCTTTGCCAATAACCTAGCCTAGCTGTACCCTTTGATTTTCATGTTATAACCTATTGCTCATGTATCCATAGCCTAGTTTTCAGTTTGTCATTTTTAGTTCCATATACGTAATTAATTCTTTTATAATTTGTTAATTTGTAATTTGTCTTAAATCCTAGTTTCCAACATAATTCTTCATAGCCTAAAAATTTGATCTTTTATTTATTTTTTTTTTTTTTTTTTTTTTTTTTTTTTTTAATACCAAGACACCTTGACGGTAGGTCGGCCAACCATGGCCTACTAACTGGCAAACAACCACCGTCAACAACCAAGAGAGAATTAATTTTTTTTTTTTTTTTTTTTTTTTTTTTTTTTTTTTTTTTTTTTTTTTTTTTTTTTCTAGGCAACCACGCTCTGCTACCAATTGAGACCCATCCCCCCACCAAAGCTGGTAAGCGTGCCAATCGGGGGATGGCTCAAAACAAGTCGAGCGATGGGATCACGGATGGCAGTTGGAGGGTCAAAATAATACTCGGCAGCTGAGCAAAACTAATTTATTATCAAGAAAGCAATAAATTAACTAATCAAAAAACGGCAGAAGGCCACAATATTAATAGGCAGAAGGCCACAACCAAATTCGCACTTAAATAAATAACAATTAACACTAAAATTAACAAGATACTACACATTAATAACAAACGCTGTAAATACCACAAACTCTACAAGTACCAAAATTACCAATTAACAACTACATGGCCTATCTGCAGCCTAGCTTGAGACACCCAAAACGTAAGACAAATTTATTAAATGCCCAAAAGAAAAGTGAAAATTTAGAAAACGTCAGGAAAACAACAATTAAACCAGCAATTTGGCCCAAATCCCATAATTCCACCGGGCCAGGGAGTAAGCCGGAATCCCTGGGCAGCTCCGAATTAGAAAATAAGTAAAAGTCCCATAATCCCCTTTTGGTGAGTTAAAAAATTAAACAATTAAAAAGAAAATCCAACACGGTACCGTTCGAGTAAAAATGCACTTCAAGACATCTATAATCCCAAACACGAAATAAATAACTAAATCACTAGGCCTAAAGCATAAAAATAAATAACACAATCTAACAATAGGGACCTAACAAATATAAACTCTAAAATATCTAACAACAGAATAAACTAATCAAACTAAATAACAAGAAACATAAATATAAATAAATATTAACATCAAAAGTTCCTTTTGTTTGTATTTTGTTTTTTTTTCCCCTTTAAATAAAAAAAATTACACATATAGGTCCCCATGGCTGTGTTGCATAAATCACTTTGGTCCGTTCACTTTAGGCCTAGGCCACATTAAATTGTTCCACAAACTTTTTTTCTTCCTTTTTTATAAATATAAATCTGCCTCAAAACCCCCAGCTCAGCCGCCGGGAAAACAAGATGGAAAGCACTGACCTGAGGACAGAAGACTCATACCCAAAGATGTAGGTGGGGCAGCAGGGTCACCAATGGCCTCTATACATGGTCCTCAGGCCAGGCTGGCAGTGTGGATGGTCAAACTTTCCCCGGACGACAGGCTGAGGGCAGATGTCCCACTCGAGGACCCTGGACTGCAAGGTCAAACACAGCCATTAAAAATAGAACAGCCAAACCCTTTTACAAAAATAATACACATAACAACTAATAAACATGAACTGGCAAACAAAAAAAGAACAGACAAAATTATACATGATTAGCACACTAGGAAAATAAAAGATCAAATTTTTAGGCTATGAAGAATTATGTTGGAAACTCGGATTTAAGACAAATTACAAATTAACAAATTATAAAAGAATTAATTACGTATATTGTAGCCTTAACTTAAAGCTACTATTTATTTTTGATATGTTGAACAACTGAAATGAGAGATTAAAATAAAACTTCTTCAATGATAAAAATATTTTTTTATTTTTCTTCTTATAACCTCAACAAAATAAAATTGGATTTCTTCTACAAGTAATAATAAAAACGAAAATAAAATATCTTTCTTTATTAAATTAAAGGAACACAAATAAATTAAAATAAATTAAATATCTTCAGACCAGAATCTTTTTTTTATTAATTAATTCTTAATTCAAAAATTTAGAAAATTGAAACTATCTCAAAAAATTCAAAAAATTGATAAAATTGGAAATTGAAATTGAAAATTGAAAAATTGAAATATTGAAAACTGAAAATTGCCTCCGGGAGATCTGAAAAAAAATAAATAACCAGCTTTTAGTGACTTGAAACATTTTCCTTTCTACAAAATTTTTAAACAGAAAACAGAGCACTCCAAGAACTGTCACTAGAAGAGTGACTACAAACAAGAACAAGTTTTAACCGCGCATGCTTGGTGGATCTTACCCTATCTACTAAAACCCTACTGAAAAACCTAACTAAAGAAAACTTGTAAAAATTACTTACGTAGCTGTCCTGGAGGTATTAACCCAAAACGTGACCACAAACAAAGCGCGACATACGCTCACTCACTCACAAGCGACAAGGAAAAAAATTGCCGAAACGGAAGACAAGACTCCGAACGGTTAAAATCGCCGTGAAGAACAAACGTGGTCACTCGCCAAAAGATAACTTCAAACTGCCCGAACGCCCGCAAACCTTCCACCAACGGACTTACCCCCTCCTTACTCTAGAAGCTAAATCAACCAATAAGAACCCTCTAAACCAGGACAACCGAACAGGTAAGGCTCACCAAACATGTTGACTTCAGAAAACATGTCGCATGAAAATGACAGGAAATTAACAAACGTGAATATACTGGTTATTTAGCTAATTTAAATGGGAAAAAACTACTATTTTATTTGAAAGGGGAAGATTCTGAATTTTTCTCAAAACTTGGAGAATTTATATTGAAAACTTTTGGTAAAAGAACCAAACACCCAAATCTCTCAGTTCTTACAATATTTAACATTTTCTAGACACAATTCTCGAAAATCATTATAATGAGACAATTAACAATTGTTACATTATTTTCCCCCTTCAAAAGAAAAAATTTTTTTTTTTTTTTTTTGAAACCCTATCATCATCACATCTCTAAAAGGACATAATATTTTCTAACCTTGACAACCATTTCTTTCAAAGCTAACCTAA